>SRPQ01000595.1:0-14701 GCA_018360075.1 Claviceps cyperi
CGCGCGGCGAATGGACAGATCCAGGCGTGGGTTTGGCGTCCTGCAGGTCAGAACTGCACCTTGAACTTGTATTTACGATGACTCGGATTCCAACCAAGGGATTGTACTCATTTTGGGCTCAAAAGCAATCGAGTTCGATTATGTACAAGCTAGAGTCAAAAAAATCGACATAGCCTTATGTTTTGGGGTGGAATTCGCTACGGCAATCAGGGTCCTCTCGTTGTCCATCCCGGGAGACCCCGACTCAAAGAAAGGCGGCGTCACAAACGCGGTTTACCGTGATCACCTTGAAGAATACCTTCCAACCATGCTCGATGGTGACACTATCTTCATGCATGACAATGCGCCGATTCACAATGCCAAAATCGTGAAAGATTGCCTCGAGGAGCTAGGGGTGACTCCTCTGGACTGGCCGCCATACAGCCCCGACCTAAATCCCATTGAGAACCTATGGGCATGCTTGAAACAGCGATTTTTTTAACGGGATCCGAATATGGCCCATGTGAAGAAGTCCCAGGCGGCATCAGAGTATCTCGAAAAAAATTGCGACAAATGTTTGGGATGAACTCGAAAAGGAGCTTGTAAACGGCCTTGTCGACAGCGTGGCTGACCATCTTCAGGCTGTGATAGATTCCAAGGGATGGTACACGAAGTATTGAGGCAGTCAATTGATTAAGCCTTCATGATTCTATGGACCCTGCTCAATTACACATTTTTGACAGTTTAAATGGCCAGATTGCGAAAAAGTTAAATAAATAACTAGGTGTGGTGATTCATTATGGGTCCAATGTGGTGTTGGGCGTTATTTTTCCGGAGGGGCTGTACATACCTAACAATAACTGTACCAACTGTACAGAGTACAGAGGACTCTGTATGTATGCACCTATGTATGTAGGTACGGATATGTACGACTGTAGTCTGTAGATACCTATATACCGGTAGATCACATCTGTCTTGAAAGTTGCATGACCTTGCACAGGTGAATACGAATGCGCAGTGTAACAAGGCATGCACATAGCACTTTAGCTTTGGAAATGTAAGCCCAGCCATGAGTGGCAAGCGATCATGGAATATGTTGAGCCGTGAAAGCCGTGAATAATGTTGAGATAAAGGATTTGGTGAATCGTGATGCGCATATCGCTGATGATCACTTCAGACCCCGGACCGATTTAGTTGGATCTCAACACGGCTTTACAACTGTCTTCATTTATTCTAAACTGAGCACACTCTATTCGTATAGCGTGCAAGTCCAAGTCTCTGCTGAATCCAGTCTCCAGATGCCTGCACCACAAGCTCAACGGACGCAACGTGTTGCACACGTTCCCGTGTCCCTTTCAAATGGTCAGGCCATCATCACATCCTGTCATACTTCGGCTTAAATGCTGGGCATCTTTACAGTGAAATCAGGATCTCGCAGTACTCCCCCTCCGCAGTCACGACTCACTGCGAAGCACACCATCACCTGGCAACGCCGGATCTGCATAGCCCTTCCCGAGTCCCCATCATAACAATTGGTAAGCTCGACTGGGGTTTCTCACCCTATTCCTCGGCCAGGAGACTATAATTTGAGGCATAACTGACAAGTGCCGTGGATAGGCCAGGTCTACCATCCTCTACCACTTCTTTGTCACGACTCTCGAAATGGCAAAGCTTACGGCATCAGGGTACAAGGTCGCCCCAAGGTGACTCTAGATAGCCTCGAGTTTATCGCCACTTCTTTCTTGGCTAGTGGCTAAATGATACGAGGAAAATGATGCATGATTATGGAAACGTGCTGGTAAGAAAATGAAGGTGGGCGCGAGATGATACTACAATGGTTAAGAACATGACACAAGAGAGCTCAGTCTCATCGCATCGCGTTCGTTGCATCGCTTTAGATCTGGATGGCGGTTCGCGCCCAGTTTTCACTATGTGATGGCCCACATCAGTGAAACCAAAAAAAAAGACTACCTACGTCAAGGTGACTGTCACTGGCTGTCTTTCTTTCTTTGTGCGCCATGAAGTTAACTCAACGCAAAATGATGTGCCCATCCTTCTTGATATGCCAAGTACGCCAATGACAAAAACAGTGCAGCATGCTCATTTGTCCATCATTCTCTTCACCTTATCTAGCAAGATGTTGCTCTCCCGGCCCAGCTTCTTCTTGCCATCTCTCCCCACAGTCTTGGCCATGGCTTTCTTGAAGTTTTGTCTGTCCGCTATCTTCCTCTCCCTTTCTTCCCCCCTCCGCTGCATCTCCATTCGTCGCTGCTCTTCCTCCTTCCTCTTCTCCTCAGCCTTGGATAGTTGTTTGTCGTAGTAGCCCGGCCGCCTGGTGCGTCGTCTTGAGCCATCGCGCGTCGTGGTGGTGGCATCGCTGGAAGCCGTGGCACCGGCCTGTGCCATGTCTTCGTCTTTGAGCATCAGCTCGCGAGTGGGGTGCATCTTCTCTTGGGGCTCTTCTTGGGCGTCTTCTTGTTCTCTTCCGGTATCACCGCTTTGATCTTTGCCGCCATCATCTGCATCGTCGTCGACATTCTTATCTGTGGCGGATGGCTGCTTGGCCTGTTCGCGAGACTTAATCTTGGCATATTCTTTCTTCACCTTGGCCTTGTGAATCAAGTCCTTCTTGATTTTGGTAACTGATTCATTGTAAGACAATCAGCAAGCTTCTTTTCTTCCCGCGGCTATTCCTTCCTCGCGAAACGCGTGCAGCGTGATTAAGTATGACAATGTATGTATATCAAAACTAGAAGTATATTTGCAAACCTTTCCGTCGCCATGGCCCATCTGGTAGATTATCTGGGCCGACCCTGAATCCTCTTTTGCCCTTTTTGGATGCTGCTTGAGACTCCGCAGAGTCAATTGGCCTCTTCGGAGCCATCTCCAGACGCTCTCTCTTATTCCTTTTTTTTTTTGATTCGTGTATTACGCACGGCACGGGTCGTAGAAAGAGTTTCACCCTGTGAGCGTCGCTCTCTTCCGGAGCAGACAAGGCTGCCAAAAGTCTGTCGCTTGAGTAGGATGGCTCGTCACGAAATAGTTGTGAAGCAGGCGGAAACGCTCGTGTGCATTTACCGACAATGGAAAAGTCTGATGTGCATGAGACGTCGCAGCACTGATAGGAGAGAAGTCGGACTCCCGCGCCAAAGGAGCCTCACGAGGGCGCCGAAATTTTCAAAGGCGGTTGGCTGGGACGTGGATGTCACTCTTGCTATAGCGGATCCACCACGGAAGGTGCCACACAGCCTCTTCCAAATTGCATGACACTGGATTGGCGATGATTGTATCGGTACCCACAATTGCCTGTGGCCGCCTACACCGTTCTCGGCCCGGCTATCAGTCATCACCACCACGACTTACGTGACCACAGAGAGCCACTTCGTCGTCTTGTTCATGACTGCGTCGATTTGAAGATAATTTGTGGCCAGCCACTCGCTTTAAGCTGTTTGATTCCGGGTTTTACGACGTTTGATCTGTCCCTGTTTCATATACTTTGTCCAGTCGGTGCAAACTCATAACGTGCACGACTGTGCTGATTCCACTAACAAGACCGTCGATCTGGTTGATCTTCAACGGTCTCGGCTTCGTCGGGCTTCTGATATTTGTGTACTCGCTGCTATCACTTCCCTTGAACTGCATTCCGGCCTTCTCACTTCCCTCCCCATACACAACAACAAGATCCATCAACTCTGCTCGTCAGCAAGCGGCTTACGCCACTGCCTTTGCGCCGCCTTCCGATGAGCAATTTCCCGGCCATCTTGTTCCCTGACGCCCTACCGGACTGCTTTGTCCTGACACGGGTCAGTGAATCACGGCTTAGTTCCGAGCTGTGGCTCTTCTCCCTTTCCTGAAACACCATGCCCATGTTGCAATATGGCCTCGAAACCAAGAACCGTCATTCTGGTCGTCCAGATCGTTCACAGCTTCCGGCACGAACGATGCGCATAGAAGAGCCCAACAATGATTCTTCCATGCTAAGGCGACTCTCTGAAGTGAGCTTGCCGGCAGAACTATGCGATGGTCCGATTTCCGGTAGTCCAAGCTGTCCTCCAACGCCCAAACCCGAGGACGATTCGGCGACATCTTGTCGCACAGAACTTATAGAGAGGTTGAAAAGAGGAGAGAGCCCAACATGGATACCAAGTCGCCATGTGAGTACGACCCTTCGGTGTATAAGCTCATCATTTTCAGTGCTTAGAGGCGGTCCTCCTTTGTAACGACCATATCTAACTTGTTGCTTTTCTACTGATAGCTTGAATCTCTATTACGAGTTGGTGATGGTTCCCCTGGACTTTGCACTTTACCCGAGTCATCCAAGCTACTGAATTCAGTCCAAGTCGCGTCTGATAAAGTCGACAGCAGAATTTCGACCCCGGTGGAGGACCGGCTTCGAGAAGGGCTGGAAATCGAACGCCCGAGGTCGGCGTTACACAGTGGTGATTTCACAAATCGTCGGGAGAAAGAGGAACAACGAGCGATCCGGGCCAGTGAGCAACTCGAAAGCCGGCTGGGGACTGAAGTCTCCTGGGTCGGGACATCGTCACCCCGAGACTTGGCCCAATTTCGGTTTGGGGGGGAGAATTCGCCCCCTGGAGAAACTGCAAGCTTCCAATCGACCCCAGTCTCGCCGATATCCTCGTCATACTCATCAAGTTTTGCGTACTTTCCTCCTACGAGCCCACTAGTTCAATCAGAGAGCAATGATGAAGTCGCGTTTGGGATGGGCGCTTCTGGCGTTGGAGACTTGTCATCGAGGGAATTTGACGGGAGACTACAAGCACTCGACCCCTTCGCTTCGACACCATATGCTCAGCCGTCATCTCGAGCAGCTGCTGAAAGCCCTCAATTCCCTTTGGCCCGTCACTATGGCGAACCCTATCAGGCTCATCAACCGAGGAGATCGTTGGCATCAACCTCAAGCTTCTCTCTATCGGGGACACCTACCCACCAGTCGCCGTCATTGTTTCGCACGAGGCGACCGTCACTTGGCTCGGATTTGTCTTCAATGCAGCATGCATCTATGGTTGGCTCCTATGAGGAGAGCATTCTACAAGGTCGCATGTCGACAAATCCTTCCAAGCCATTTGACTTCCTCGCGCAAATAGGCGTTCTAGGTAGAGGCAATTCAAGTATGCGCTGTCCGGCGCATGTCACACTTTCGTTTCATGCCGTCTATTACAGCTACAGTAGTACCTCGCATAGTAGATCGTCTTCCCACGACGGACCGAGCCCATACGTCGGGCAAATCGATCTGGAAAACGGACTGCCCAACCTGGAAGAAGAGTCGAGGTTAAAACGCAAAGCACATGGCCTGTACATGGATCTTGAATCTAGGAAAACCCACGACGAGGCTCTAAAGCCCGATTCGGACCTGGATAATCGGCTGAGACCACCATCTCGGGCCAAACGGCGGATGAGCTCTCCTCGTGCACCCCCCGGAGGCAGCTACCGCATCCCAGAAATTGGGCAGATCCAAATCATTATCAAGAATCAGAATAAGACGGCCGTGAAGCTGTTTCTTCTGCCGTACGATCTTACAGGCATGCCGCCGGGCACCAAGACTTTCGTACGCCAAAAAAGCTACTCGGCAGGGCCCATCGTCGACAACTTACCAAAGTTTCGCGAGAATGATGCACAAAGCCGGCCCATGCTCCGATATCTGGTCCATCTGCACATATGCTGTCCCTCAAAGGGCCGGTTCTATCTATATAAATCCATTCGCGTTGTCTTTGCCAACTGCGTGCCCGACGGCAAAGAAAAGCTCCGCAATGAGACGACGTGGCCTGAGCCACGCTTCACCCCGTACAAGCCAATCCGTCTCATGGTCCCTCCTCCGGCATCTTCCGGTCCGGGCGCCATGCTCGCTCTCGACAATGCCTTCCGACGGCGCAGTCTCGGCATATCTTTTGGTGCAGCATCCTCTCGCGCCTTGGACATGGCCGATGGGCTTGATTCCACAATGATCGTAAGCGGTGCCGGCAACACACTCCCCGTTGACCCCATCCCTTTCAGGATGCTGAGACAGGGTCTGCCTCGCGAAAGCGAGGGCAGTGACTCTGTCGATGTTGGGTCTTCAGACTCACTACAGAACACCACCGCTAGTCGGTCATCCAGCAGAGACTCTACAAGCATGGACGTCAGCAGCAGCATGCTACCGCCGTCGACCTATGAGAAACTCAACAAAGGGGACTTGGGGTACGGCGGGAGCGCGTTTGCTACCCAATTCACTGCAGCGTCTAATGGTCTCGGCGTCACAGAAGGGCTATTATCCCAACGTCTGCGCTCTCTTGGTGTGAGTAAACCACCGCCACCGCCGCCGGGATCAGCCGAGGATTTCGCCTGAAGACCTGACCGAGGTGAGCATACATGTCGTACTGTCTCACCCTTTACTCTTCTGAATGAAGAAATCACCACTCAAGACTTACTGCTATTTAAAGAAGGGGAATTTAACAGGACATCACATCTAGTTGATAGAATTGGGACTATATAACTTGAACCTATTTAATCAGATCTGGATCCGGGTGTTGATTGTAAATGACTTCGTGAGTCACGTTTCCTGCCGGTAAGCGCGGGTACTTCTTCTGGTGTGGACTCCCAGTTTCATAGTCCAATCCGGAGTAAATCTTCAAGGCAGTATAGGTAAATGAATCCCTACGTAGTAGACAGCAACGCAATTGGCATCAAACCTCTTGTAATAGACTTGGTACCACGTCTCTAGATTCCCATCCCCTGATGAATGCGTCTCACTGGTGATTTGCAGTAGAGATCACAGTATCATTGTCGTAACTATCACAGGGCATGCTGCGCCAAGGCAGGCGCCGCATGGGGATATAGTCACATAAGGTCGGTAGCGAGGTTTTTGGTCCATGGATGTAGTATAAGCAGAGAGTGGGAAAATAGATTGAACGGCGGGGTCTGTCATGAGTAGGAAGGAGTACCTTAGGCACATACACTTATGTATGAGGGACAGGGAGCACGGATCGCAGTGCTGTTGATATAATCACAACATGTGTATAGATAGAGTCCATGCTTTGCAATGAAGGAGTCACGTTTGCAACATGACGACTCTGTAGTTCTTGGGGAAACGAAACCTGCAAGTAGCAACATGGAAGATACATGTAGCCACAAGTTTTCTCAGCACCACGTACCTATCCCACCACAGACAGGCCCTACACACGAACGCATGTTTGCCTTCTTGAGATAAGAGGGGTATATCCAACAAAAGGCATCACGCCCCGTGGGCCGTACTAGATAAGAGCATCTTTGATTCACACAATGAATACGCCCTTGATAGATATAGAATACATGTACAATACACTCTTCGTAGAGAGTTAAATTACATTTATGGCATTGGCAACAATGAAACAAGAACCTCAAACAGAATGCCGCCGACTCTATTCCCCCTTGTCTTTTCCGCGCTGCCTCTTCCACAACAGGACATCCAATACCATCGTCTCCCTTTGACTGATGGGCCTCGTTTTGATAGCCGCCCTAGGCCCCTGGCCCTGCCTTTCTTCTTTGTCTCGGTCCTCGTTTTCCTCCATGATGACGTGGAAGGGACTGTGCGTTATGCTGTGCCCCTTCAACTGCATCTCCAGCTGTACGTCGAGGGCGTTTCGCATAGCCTGCAGCTCGTCATAGGACAGGGGCGCGAGCAGGCCGTCCATGGCCTTTTCTAAGCTCTTGTGTCGGGGGAAGACCCACGTTGCGGCGAGGTGTTCGTAGTCGGTTGTGATGAAGGCACGATGGAGCTTGGGGTGGCGCCGTTCAACGACCTGGAGCTGCGAGGCTATGCTATCGGATAGAGCGGCGCGCTTGCGGAACTCGAGCCATTCTTTTTGGAGGCTCAAGATGGTGGTAGCGTAGGGGGCTAAGGCACGATTGTCTTTTACGAGGCCATGTTTCCTCATAAGCCGGCTGCTTTCGTCGTTTTGGGACCAGCCAGGCCAGTTGTTCATGAGGTGATGCTCGCACAACTCCATGGCGCGTTCCCAATGACCCAGTCCGGGGAGGAGGCGGATCGCGCGGTTCCAGTTGACGCCCGTGAGTTTGAACCCACTGTCGAGGACTTGTTCGATCGTCCGAAGTAGACCGACCCCGTCACGGTCTTCATCAAAGGCTTGTATGACTACGTCAAGTGGCCGTGCGAGATCGTACTGATACGCAGGAGAGATGCCGACTCCTGAGGCATGGGTGCCCCTAATCATGGCTCCCTCGAACGTCTGCACCCACAGTTCGTAGACGCCGCTGGCATTATTGTCTTGTAAATATCCAGTCATCAACGCCGACACGATTTCGGGCGGCAAGGACCTGTTTTCGCTGTGTTCTGGAAAGGCCTCCACGTACGCCGACATGACTGTTTCAACGTCCGTGTACCTCCGTTGTTGAAGAAGCAACTTTAACGCTCGTCCAACATCGGCGCTTCGTTTCTTGACTTCCAATAATGCACTTGGCGTTTTCCACTGAGAGACGTCCGCAGCCTTTGAGTCGGCAGCGTCTGCCTTGTTCTTTGCGGACACCAGCATGGTAAGCACGTGGTCTCGAAGTTGATCTGAGAGCCTTTTGGTCCTTGCTGCCAGTGGCTGCCGGCGAAAGGCCATCAGCGCAACTGACACATGAGCTTTGAGGGGCACTTCCATGCCCGCAGATCGCATGCTAGATATTATCTTTGTGACCAGGCTTATCCGCCCTAGACGCACCGCACCAGTCATAACCACAGCAAAGTGCTCCGCCCCAACGGGAAAGGCACCGTTGCAACGCGCGGTCTCGAGCAGCTCGAATGCCAACTCTACCTGACCAACATGAACCATGGCCCCCAGAAGAAACTCGGCCGTTTGGTGGTCCCAGTCGACGCCGTGGTCCATCATGGATTTGAGTAGGTCGTAGCACTTGTGCAGATTACCCTTCTGGCCGTTGAAGTAGAGAAGCTGATTCCACACAACGGGACTAGTCGCACTTCGCTTTGAGAATTCGACACAGATCTTTTCGGCGTCTTCTAGGCGATCGTTGTGACAGTACGCTGTAACCAAAGAAAGTGCCATTTCCCTCGAAATTGCAATTCTGTCGTTTTGCGACTGGTCAAAAAAGTCGATAACAGTAGCTAGATCCCCTCGTCTGGCTGCCAAGGCCATCACCTGGGCGTAGGTAAAGGCATCTGGTTTGTGTTTCTGCTTCAAGTCGTTGAAGCACTGCAGCGCACGGGTATAATCGCCGACCTTTGTGTAGCTTTTGAGCAGGGTATTCCAACTGTCGATGTCGGGCGTGACTCTGTACGTCTCAGTCATGGTTGTGAACTCTTTTTCGGCGCCTGCAACGTCGCCTGTTCGCGCAAAAGCATTCAATGTGCTTCGGAAACCGAGCGGCTGCGTCACGACTTCCGGAAATTTTGTGGAGTATCGGGCCCAAAGAGCCTGAACGGCGCTTGTATCACCGCACGCTGAGTAGAACTTTAAGTATTTCTCATAGCCCCATTGATCCAGGTCTCCCCAGCTCTGATGCCAGTCGCGGTAGACTTCAGCTAAGCCTTCGGGATTTGAAGGGTAGTAGAAGTCGAACATGTCGCGCAGGATGTCGACAGGCGTCTGAGCGCCATCGATTTTGAGGTAATCCGTGTAGATTTCCGGCAGAAGAATAAGTCCAGATCTCGGCTCAAGCCCTTCCTTCCAACGCTCCAGCATTATACCTAAATACTCTTGGTATAGCTCTGGATTCTGCCATATGAAGAGGACAGATTTTGCCAGCTTTGGCGAGCACGGTTGTCGCAGTGCTCGTCGAGCAAGCCAGCGGCGCAAAGTGTAAAGACCACGTCTCGAATCTGCGTACAAATTCATTGATTTTACAGCCTCCGCCGCTTTGGTCTCCAAGTATTGCTCAAAGGCAAAATACAAGCCCGCAATATCCGCATTTGTGGTGGTGAATGGTGACGAGTTCGTGTCCTCGTGCTTCGGAAGGATAAACGATTTCTTTCGAATTGTAGAGAACCTCTCCAGCCAAGTCTTCAAAACTATCGGCCAGTCGTTCTTAATTGCCGCAGTCTCCAACAGAAGTTGAAACCCCTGTTCTAAATGCCACGAGGGAAGTCCCGTTCTGTAAAGTTCCAGAGCGGCCGTCAAATCTCCGGCTCGCAAATGCAAAGAAAAGGCAGCAACCTGTAATCTGTCATCCCATGACTGAGTGGGAATTTGGTGGAGGATAGCTAGAGCTCGATTGACGTCAATCATGCTTTCGGATGTGGAAAGATACGCAACGACCGCGGAGCCGACGTGCTGCTTCTGCTCCGGGTTCAACTTGGAGTATTCATCACACACATCGAAATAGAGCGCAGAGTTTGGTCCCACGAGCATAGCCTTCAAGGTGCGCAATTCTTCTTTCCGCCCTTGCGGGTGATGCTTATACGCCGCCGAGTCGGACTCGCCAAGGTCATGGAGAGCTGATTCGATAATCGACCGTGAAACACCACCATGTCCAATCGCTCTCGCGTCACTCGCCGGAGCAGACTGCCTGTCCTGATCATCCCTGCGATCTCCCTCTTCGCCATCATGAGACGATGCTTCGACAGGCAATCCTCGATCCACAGCAGCCGAGTCTGAAGCATAATTTCTGGGCCGAGCAGCATCGACCGACGTACTGCAGTCCTGAGGTCGTGGAAAGGCCGGATAGAGCCGACGCAACACAGGATATGTCCCTCTCGGATACAAAAAGTCCAACATGAAGGCAGAACTCATGAAGCCAGTTTGCGGTGGAGACTTCGCTTCGTTCGGGGTGTCGACCTCCCTCCTCTTGCCTCTTCTCCAAGATGGCCAGGATGTAGAAAGCTCGATCGCCGAGGCACCATGCTGCCAAAAGCCCGAGTGGAGACTTTTGCATCGTTTCGGTAATCCGCCTGATTTGGAGAGTACACGCTGGAAACTGCAAGACTCCAGGCTGGCGGCGGTTCTTTCCAGCATCAGAGATGATAGGGCAGCAGCCGAGAGCACGTCCAAGCTGATTCGAGTCGGATTGGCATGCCCGCGGCTCACACAGGTTTGATGCCGTAGCTGATTAAGATGGTCGCGCGGCGTTTATCATTACGAGGACGATGAGGAAGTGGTCCGAGACCGAGTGAATTGGTCTGCGCAAGAAGTGGAAAAGTATTAAGCGTTGAAACAAGATCGAATCTATCTCTGTTTCTTCGTTGTCGGCTCTTTCGTGCGCCCAGGAGCGGCGGCTGCGAGGTCGATTGGGCGAGCAATAATCAACAACCATCAAACGGCTTTTCACGTGGAGGCGAAAAAAAGTTGATGAATAGGCTACTCACTACCTTAGGTAGCTAGCAGCTCCTTGTCTGTGGCTGTACGTCGGCCCGGTACGCGCCTCATGCATTTGCCATCGGCCCATCGCCATTGCCTCAGCCGTTCATTGGGAAAGAGCCCCACCTATAAAATTGGGAACTGCCATCATCAATTAACGCGACACCTCCAATCATAGGCTGTCGCGGTCCCACGAAGCATAAAGCGCCTTTCTAGTCCGTACCTACCTTGGACTCCATACCCAGATAGATGAGGTAGGCTACAGGTATGTACATAATTGAATACATATGTATTCGTATGTAGTCGTAGGTGTAACCGAAAAAAGACACCCAACGGGCCACTACTGAGGTATCGAGTGGGTGAAACAGGCCGAGAAGTTAGAACTGTGACCTTTTTGAACCTCTCCGTCGCGTTTCCCACATAACACCATTCTTGAGAAATAATATCTAGCATGTTCGCATCAACACGTTCTCCCGCTGCCGGGAGTGCTTGCTTCCCCCTCATTCTTCTTGTTGATTACAGCAGTAATACGATCTTGCCGGCTCTTTGTATGACTTTCTGCGAAGCTGGAAAGAAACACCACCCTTCGCCGCGCACATCTTCGACAACGCTGAACGTCTGGAGAGTTTCTAAGTCGAAGCAATCAAAATGGTTATGACGGATGTAACGAGCAGTCTCCATTGCATCTTTGAAACATCTGTGTTTTGGAAGGAGAGACTGAACTGCGGGCGCTGACGTTGCAAGGACTGATTTCTTCTTCTCCTTCAGTGCGTGAATCACCCCAGAACCGTTGACGGGAAAAGTCCCACGATTTTCGAGACCGTTCATGATGTTGTGCGTCGTCGGAACCGTCGGAATTTTGGGACATTCACAACTTGGATGAGGAAATCCTCTTTGCGCGCTCTGAGACCGGCTTTTCCAACGCAGAGATATTCGATGGACTGGGTAAGGCACTTTCATCGTTATTCTTCTGAACTCATGAGTCAGGCACAATCGCGAGGAGTCACCTTCGCCGACTGGTTTGGATGTGACGAGTTTATGCGGGATCCCGATAGACCTTCCCATATCTGGCACGAGCCGTATGTTGAGCGCCCCGAAAAGGAGCGCATCTGGCGACTGCTCGTTATTGATGGCTTCACAGACAAAATCTCAGTGGAGTTCATGGAGTACTGCCTTCGGTTTGATATTGTTTCCCGTCAACGGTTCTGGGCCCCTGGTGTGATTCACGCACTAAAAAAGAAGAAGAAATCAGTCCTTGCAACGTCAGCGCCCGCAGTTCAGTCTCTCCTTCCAAAACACAGATGTTTCAAAGATGCAATGGAGACTGCTCGTCACATCCGTCATAAAAATTTTGATCGCTTCGATTTGATGGTATGCAGAAGCGTTGTTTGTTGTTGCGCAGCCAGCAATGCTAATGTATATCGCAATCCAGCTGCGAGAAATGCCGACGATACCATCAAGTGATGGCGTGGAAATCACACTCGACAACTCACGGGGTACTCCAATCGGTGAGGACCATGATGATGATACCTTCGCTGCTATTCATGGGCCCCTCGACACAGGCGATTTCGATGATCAGGACGCGAATTTTGTGAACTTCATCTTACACCAAGTTCACAGTCAAGAGGAGCCTGACCTGCCTCCTCTCCCTCCTCCGTCACCGCCTCTGGACCGTAAAAAATACCCCTCAACGCTTCAAAGACTCATGGATATGATGCATGATCATGAGCAGAAGAGGCGGCGTACTACGTAGTTCATTATAACATCACGTTTGCGCCATGACAACGGCCGAAATATGTCAAATATCACATCCTTGACGTCTCAAAGAATATGATTACGCTTAAGCGACGAGTCCTAATCGATTTAAATATCACGCGCATGGCATGATGCACTAGTACGTGATGGGGCAATTTTTGGATACGTGTTGATGCGAAAATGCCAGATTTGTTTTCTTCGAGAATGGTGTTGTGTTGAGGGGAATGTGAGGGGAACCGCGACGGAGTTGGGGGTGTCCTTTTACACCCACGAACCCACGAGTTGGATATTTAGATAGAATGCAATGTACATTTCCGAGCTGGTTAAGTTAAAGGCGCGTTCTACATAGCACGGAAAGAACGGTATCATTACAGGAGATTTGATCGTCTACTCTGTATAGTTATGCCCAGAACTTAGAAGTCCCAAGACGTACTTTCTACTTCTGTTGTTTGCACCCCAAGCCTTCACGTCCCATGAGTCTTCATCCTTTTCTCCAGACTCCTTGGTGTTCGCGCGTATGGTTTTGTTTCTCTTTGCCAAAAGTGTGGCGTGAGCTTGAACTCGTGGGGGTTGCGCAGCGAGTTACCTATTGCAGTACCTAACTGGCAAGCGGGATAGGTATGTACACAGGCCATAACTCTACTCAGTTATGTAAGGTGACACTTCAGGGCCATTTCATTCGTAATCAAATCATTCGCCCCTACTCAATACAGTATGCCGGTGTTTCTCGGGTAGGTTGCATCCAGAAGCGCTGACTGTCTTGTCATTGGGGATCGCCGTCTCCCAGTGTATGACACGCCGCAACGACGACATGTGCGGGCTCGATGCTACGCTGGTTATCGGTGGTGTGGCTCAAAGAGTAGGGAATGGTACAACTCGAGTATTGTGGCACTACGGCAAACCGTTCGTAATTCCGGTGTGGTGAACAAGTCCAGTCAAGGCTGCGGTAAGTTCAATAGAAGTCCTTGACACGCCGGCCTATGTAACGGGAAGTGCAAATGAGGCCGTTCCCTGTGATACCTTTGACCCGACGCTGTGCCATTGGGATGGCTGAGTTGGCAGTAATAGCCAAGTTCCCATTCCTGAGCTCACGCACATCATAACTCCTCCTTTGGGACGTTCCGGGACTACTCCAAAGTGCACACAGGTAGGTATTGGATTGTCGAGCTTTAGCCACTTATTGGCGAGTTACATATGTATGTATCCGGCAGGAGACCAACATGGATGACTTGAGTCACTGCGGCAGAAAGAGGTATGGGAGACTTGATGGAGTGTTTCGATCCTGTCATCCTATGTATTTAGTGTAGCTTAACTATGTATAGTTAGGGAAATTCAATTTCGAGACGCGACTCGCGCAACTCGCTAGCGCCGGCATTTCCACAGCAATAAAGAACAAAAGGCAACAATGGAGGTACCTAGTGTACCTATGCAGGTATTACATGATAGGACGGGGGAAATAAAGCATCTGCTCTGAATGCAACTCCAACACCCTGGCCAACCGCGCAATAAGATCAGACAGAGAGAAGAAAGGAGTTTTTTTTGTTTTTTTGATGGAAATAGAGGTAAAAATAAAGTGAAAACGAAATAAAAAAGAGTACGCCTGCCTTATCATATACAAATCATTGCCTTGCGTGCTGCATAACTATTCTTTCCTCATTTGATATGTTTTGAAAAAA
>SRPQ01000596.1:0-14692 GCA_018360075.1 Claviceps cyperi
TTCTCGCTTTGACCGTCCATTTGCGAGGGCGTCGCGTGGCGGGCGAATTTTCAATTTTTTCGTTGTTATATATGATATTCCCCGCGATATATTGAATATACAGATTGCTCGGCATGGACGGGACTTGTGTCGGGTCGCGACACGGCTATCCTCAGGGATTGGGGCCCCATGTCGTCCTCGCACGACGAATTGCGCTGTATATGTCCCCTGGCAAACATAAACATGCCGTCCTTCTCGAAATGGATGCCCCCTTGTGCCGGTCCGGTCATGGAGAAAGATAGGAAAGTGGTATATATAAAGTGCCCGCGGAAGTCGTGGCGAACAAAAAAAAAAAACGAAGCGAACCAAAAAGCTCAAACGGGAGCTACGACTATTGTTGGGCGCATCTTGTTGAGACTTCTTGACAAGCTCCATTGGCCCGCCATGAAGAACGTTCTCGTCTTCCTCGCTGGCATAGCTGCCACAGGCCTTGCCACGCCCTCGGATTACCATGTCTTGCATGAGAAGCGTGACGCGAACAGGTCCATGAGGTTTATCAAGAGAGGAGCTGCCAATGGCGACCAAAACATTGCTGTGCGGATTGCTTTGAAGCAAGAAAACATCGATCAAGGCATGGACTTGATTCTGAAGGTGTAAGTAAGATAAACCACAATGTGGTCTAGATTAAAATAATATCCCCCGCTCAACACTTGCATGGCCGCAACGGACTAACTGATCGGTATGCAGTTCGGACCCTGATTCTCCCGACTATGGCAAGCATTACACGACCGACCACCGGCGACCAGGTCGCTAATCTGTTCGCTCCCAAACAAGAAACAATTGACGCGGTCAAGGCATGGCTGGTCGAGTCTGGGGTCCCAGCGGATAGCATTAGTCTCTCCAAGGGTAGGAGCTGGCTCATGTTTAATTCTTCCGTCAGCAAGCTCGGGTCGCTCGTCAAGGCCGACTACCACGTATTCGAGAATGCGCATTCTAAGCGCGAACGCATTGGCACAGAGGAGTATAGTCTCCCAACTAAAGTGGCTGATCTGGTAGACTTTGTCATGCCCGGAACCTCTCTTACAGAGAACAGCGAGATCGGCACGAGAAATGTCGCCACGCCCATCAAGGAGAAAATCAGGATCGCCACCACCACGGAGGAATTCCAACCACTCTCCCAGGCTGATGAGACGGATTTGAGCAAGAATATTCGTAAGTAAATCGCACACATGGGTCTATCGCTAACCCTGTCACTATCCCTTTCACCTCTTCTTCTCGATTGACGGATGATATTCTAACCATACGTAGACGGCATTTCCACCTGCGACAAATACATCACGCCTCAGTGTATCAAGGCCATTTACAAGATCCCCGATGCCACTTCCGCCGTCCCAAACAACCGTCTCGGTATTTTCGAATCCCTTGACGACGTGTATGCACAGGAAGATCTAGATGCCTTCTACAAGCTTACGGCGCCGAATATTCCCGCAGGGACCGGCCCCGATTTAGCTCTCATCAATGGAGCCACGGCCCCCAATCGCCCGGAAAAGGCCGGGGGCGAGTCGAGCCTCGACTTCCAGATGGCCATCCCCATTATTTACCCCCAGAACACGACTCTCTACCAAGTCGGGGTCCAGGAAGATATTTTCTTCTCCTTGTTCGACGCCATCGATGGCACTTTCTGTCGCCAGGATCCAGACAGGGTTGCCCATCAGATGTGCGACGTGTTCATGCCTACCAATGTCATCTCCATCTCGTACGGTGGCATAGAAGATGACTATACCCCCAAAGAGCTCTCGGTATGTAGCACTTGAGTTGGTTCCCCGTCCTCGAAGCTCGTTCAAGCTTCACACAAGGTTCCCATGTACCTCAGCTAACGTGCGTCGTGCTTTTTGTTTCCAGCGTCAATGCAACGAGTTCATGAAGCTCGGCTTGCTCGGCATCTCAGTATTCGCCGCCACCGGCGACGTCGGTGTCGCTAACCAGCAAGGATACTGCCTAGGCCCTCATCACGACGTATTCGTAAGCATGAACCCCGTCGGATGCCCCTTCGTCACGGCTGTCGGATCCACTGTCCTCCCCAAGGGCGCCAAGGTTGGCGATCCGGAGATTGCCACCACAAAATTCTCCTCCTCGGGTGGCTTCAGCAATATGTTCCCGCAACCTCCCTGGCAAGCTAATGCCGTAGGAAACTACCTCCTGCGCCACAACCCCAATTACTTTGCGTACAACACGACCGGCAATGTGATTCCCACCAACACAAGGGGAATTTATAACCGAGGCGGCCGCGCATACCCTGATATTTCTGCCCTCGGCGAAAACGGCGTCACGGTTTCCAAAGGCAAAGTCGGCCTCAGTGGTGGGACGAGCATGTCTGCCCCGATTGTGGCTAGTATCTTCAATCGCATCAATGACGAGCGCATGAAACTTGGAAAGGGCCCCTTGGGGCACGTGAATCCGGCGCTGTACAAGGCGTATGATGCCGACTTAAAAGTTCCTCTGTTTAATGATGTGGTCAAGGGGGACCAGCATCTGGGAGGTCCATTTAATTTACGGTATCCTAGTATTTGTGGGAATGATGGGTTTTCGGCCGTTCCAGGGTGGGATCCTGTCACGGGGTTGGGGACGCCGAAGTATCCAGAGATGTTCAAGTATTTCGTGAACCTTTAGTTAGGTATTTTTCTTTTTCACTTCTTTGAGTCCTTGGGAGGGGGGAAGGAATATTGACATTTGGGTGCGCCTTTTGGAGGGGGGGCGGGGGGGAACTTATGTGAGGTGAGACTCGTTGGTCAAGTATATACATATATATAGTTATACATGAATACATATATACATATGGTATAACGTATAACAATGAGCGTTTCGTTTGGAAGACCGTCATGATGAGAGTTTGATCCCGCTACAAACAGAATGGACGACCCCGTGGTTTATACAACGGCCCAAGGGGGGGCGGTGCTCCCTCAGTTCAAAACTTGGGGTGCTACGGATTTAACCTTTGCCATCCTCTCGAAAAGAATGAGATCCATTTTGTGGCGCAATTGCTTGCCACCTTTGCTAACCTGCAGACGCTGAGTATTGATTGCAGATGTGACCTGAGAACACGCTTTGCATGGTTGTGGGTTGAGATGCTGCGGCTCACCCATCTCAAGACCATCTACATGCCACTTGTCGATATCGAAGACGAAGTCTATGCTCGGCTGAGGCAGGCGGCACGCGACAAGGGCGTGCGATTGATGGCTAGAAAATCTCAGACCGACAGAACGTTCGCCATGAGTCCTGCGGCCTGCCGTGACATTTCCATAGGGTCATACTCCGTACAAGATCCTAGGCCTCGGCACGTCCAACACTTCCCTTACAGCTTCACTCGTTTAGTATTTCAATCGCTTGCGTCTCGTTACTTGTATTGGTTTCTAACAACTGCTCCAGAGACTCAAACGCGCCGATTGTACCCATCGTTCAACGCCTACAACAGTCAAAATAAAGCATTCTGGCAGAGATAAATGACCGTCCGCAGTTCCTTTGTGGCAAGGTCAGATTCCCGAGCACAATCTCTCTACACAATGTAAAATAGGGGGAGCGAAGCAAACAGAGTGAAGCTTACCTGGGCGCACTGAGGTGAGGTTATTACGCGATAAATCTTACGCTGGAGCGCGATTTATTCTATACAAACAGTTAAACAGAAATACTCGATGACGAATCCAACGAATCATGCATGATCAACCAATGTCCTCGTATTTGCCATGTTGAAGCTAGAAAGTGAAGCCCTTAGTCCTGCAATGTTGGGACGGCTGCAGCCAATGATCGTGCATTTGATCATGTGATGTGACACTTTTGGTGTGAGTAGCAATTCAAACACTAAAGGGAGGTACCTCAGCGATGCCTTCGTTGGGATGGAATCGCACAGCTGCAAACGAATGACGACTTCGCCTGGAAGATGTGTACCCTGCTGGGATTGAGGCGAAACAGGAGACTATCGTAGACTCGTCGCTCGAATTGCAGGTAAGAGGGTACAATCTTCGTTCCGCCCGAGTGTGTTATGACACGGTCAAGTTTCGTCTCTAACCAGCCGGGGCTCAAGCAACTGTACGATGCACGCAAGCTTCTCAATCAGCGCTTCAATGGTAGATGAGAACCGAGATCCGTTATGCCTGCCCGCCGAGGTTGTCACACAAATCTTCTCCTACCTGAAATGTGATGAAATGCTGTTCGTTGATTTCAGAATTCTCTATTTTCTTTATCGAGCACGGACTCTTGACTACTATGTTCCTCGGCTAAGCAATTCATGACACACAGTTACTGCTTGCGCGTTTCAAAGCAATGGACATGCACGCTCACCAGCCCCATGTATGCTCCATTATGGAGGGACATGACATTTTCAGATGGGGAAACGAACTGTGGCCCAAGCACAGAGGAACTGAGAAAGATGCTGTCTTGGGCAGGGGATGGAGGTGCCAGGAAGATCGTGATACCGAGACGTATGATGCTCACTGGTTCGAAATTGACACTGCTGCTCGAAGCTTCACCTAGTCTGGAATACTTGGAGTTTTTAGATCTACCAAAGGACCTATTGTTTCCTTCGAACGGCAAGGCATGGAACCAACTTACGTATTTCTCCCTGAAGGTCTGCGACGGCGGACGATTGTTTGGGCCTAGGGGAGACGGTCCTGGTCGATTCCCTCATTCGTTCCTTCAAAACGCCGCCATCTCTTTGGAGCATCTCGACTTGGTGGGGATTCCAGCGCAATGGTACTATGGAGCACCATTGATACCCCTTCTTCCCAGTCTGAAGATATTGCGTATAAGTCAGAACAAAGGGATGATGGACGCGGTCCCGTTTCCTGTAGGCTGTCTCCCCCTCGCAGAGACCCTCAGTCACCAGTGACGCGTGAGAGCAACACACTAACTCATTGAACCTTGGTAGTTTCCTCTCTCCATCGCCTTCCCCAATCTCGAACAGCTTTCTATCGGGCCCGACGTCCCACATCTGGACCCCGCACCCCTGTCGATATGGCGAGAAAGACGGCGAGATATATGGCCACACCTCAAGGTACTCATATTCGAGTTCAGATCCTCTGTGTCATCAATACAACATGTCGCAAAAACACGTTTGATGCTGCGGTACTTGATGTGTCTGAGCCGAGGCAACTCACTACAACATATTCGTCTCCAATTGCGCATCGATAGCTGGAATGATATTTTCAGCATTCCTGATACTCTCATCCCTGATTTCGACGACGTCCAGGAATTAAATTTCCAGAATCTGCGCTTCTTTAGCTCGACTTTTTTCTGCCTTCCACCCAATGGAGCTCGAACCTTGCTGTCCAACTCAGTGCAAACTAAACGATTGACATCCTTTGACATTGTTTTTCTGAAACACACAGACGCTGGCCGCGCGAGCTTAGGGGATCTATCCCATTTGAGAAGCTACGAATGGGCCCGAGGTGCTCCCTCCATTCAAGCGTTGGGGTTCTATCGATTCCGCTTCTGGTGCTATCCTGAAGAATGCGAGTATCATCCCCTGGCGGAATTCGTTGCCACGTTTCCTAACCTGCGGACGTTGAGCATCTGGAGCCCGTACTATGGATTGCCCGAGCTGGCGAGGTTGGTGGGTATGATTCTCAGGGTTACGCATCTGGAGACCATCTACATGCTATTTGTCGGTGACGAAGCATTCGCTCAGCTGAGGCAGGCGGCACTAGACCAGGGCGTGCGCTTAATGGAGATATCGGAGCCAAGGCAGTGGCCAGTACCGCTGGGGGCGTAGGAGGCGGATGCCACGACTGGTCACAGCGGGCACAGGAGGCGGACGAGTGAAGCTATATTAACGAAGAGCGTAGACTAACTAGAGGTATAAGGAAGAAGAGCAAAAAGGGTGCGGCCGGGCGTTGGGCCCTAGTACTCCGCAGGCTGCACCGAATCTGCAGCTGTCACGTGACGTGGTTGAGGGGCGCTGGCTGGTGTGCAGCGGTCCTCACAGAAAATACCCTCGATGATGATTGATTTCGTTTAGTTACATACCACATTGTTGTCAGGCCGAAGGGGGGATCTGTCAATATCTACATGGTGTTCCCGGAGAAAGTCGATCACGCGCCTCATCAGCGGATAGGTAGTTGACGGGGTTCATCGCGTAAGACCGTCACGGCAGATTCTAGTAAAGAGGTAGGTTCCTTGTGGATTGACATTGCCTCCCAAGCCCACAAATTGTTGTTGAAGGAATTAAGTATACGCAGGTCACATACCAGGTCACGTGTACTCCGTGATGTGCGTGAGACGTGAAGACCTTTTCACACCCTTCAGATCCACCGAATACTCTAGCTAGCTCTTTATTATATATTTTGGCCCCCGGTTATTGCTGCAAGGTTCCTCGTATCACGGTCATACCGTGATATAGGGATCTAGATTCAATACAAATTTTCAAAAACACCTCGTGTGATTCTCCGCGTTTGTACGGCGTGGCATCCCCGCAATGCCCAAAGACAGAGAGAGGTGTACGTGAGGTGAGGCACTACTTCTTGCCTCCTTGTCTGCCCCGGCCTCCACTGCAATCTGCACGCTTTGGGTGCAGCCGCTCCAAAGGGCAAGTTGAAGTGGTGTGTTGTGTATTTATTTCTTCCTGGGCAGGGCTCATCGATGTAATCGCGAAACCTGTCTAAAAGACACCAATGGCGATAATCCGCAGCGGCGCAGTCGTGCCGGCAGCCGCGAAATGCAGGATGGAACAGACTTCAGGATCATTGTCGGGTCGGGGCCGACGATCATGGCTTCACGGCCCGGCTCCACGCTCAACAAGACACTCGCACCTGTCGGTGTCACTCTGCAGGAAAGCCGGGAAGATAGGAAACGCCGGGCCGAAAGGCAGAAATATCCGTTAAGGACGCGCTGGAAGTAGCTGACTTTTCGCGAGACTTCCTCCAAGTCCATTATCTTCGAAAAGAGAAGGAGGATAGTGGATCACATAGTGCCAGTATCGAAGACGTGATGCTGTACACTGGACACCAAGAGAAGAGAGAGTCAAAGAAACTCAAAAAAGATGAGAGAAGACATGACTGGAATTCAGCTGAAGACGTAGTGAAAACGCAGTGAAGAACCCAGTGACGACCTAAGCTAAGAGGGAGGAGATGAGGTTTTATATGCATGAAGTCATCGAAGACCATCGAGGATGAAAGAAGAACATATGAAGCCGGAGTACATTGTCCTTCATGCAGAGTCAAAGCTCAATACGAGATTGCGACCCATCCAAGTTGTAGCCCAGTCCTTCTTCTTCCAGAACAGGGCGGAGCAAGGGATTGTGGAATATGAAAATACGCCTCTGTTATGGACTGGCCTCGGGGCGTCTGCGGACGAGCGTCAATAGTAGTGTTGAAAATATGATGTATTTTCAGTCCATCTCCTTCCGTACTGCTGGGTGAACGTGACCAAAGTTGCGGTACTGGTCGATCTCGTACTTGGCCCACTGCTGGAGCAATGGCATGTATTCGTCAGAGATGTAATCAAGGGTGTGCTGCTGGTCCTTATATTGGTCTTCCATAGCTTCCCAAGCATTGTCGAAGTCAGTCTTTGTCGGGGCGTATATGACTTGCTGCCAGAGGTTGAAACATGGAATCTATTGAGTGCTCATCATCGCCAGCAATGGCAGCAGCTAACCCCCCAGTCTCAACGTCGTCCGTCATCGCAACAGCGAGATCGAGGTCTTCCTCCGCCGGGCCATGACTATTCTCAGGAGCAGTAGCAGTCTGATCACTCCCATCCTTCCATCGAGATCTGATCCTCGATCGCGGAACAGTTATGTACTGTGTACATACTACAGACCCCGCTGGACATTCTTGTTGGAATTGGGTAGCTCCAGGAATGGCTTGAAGTTATAATGAAATTAGCAGTGCTTTTGGAAGGAGAGGTACAGGAAATGACTGGCCTGAGGGTTCCGGTGAGGCATTCGGGTCTTGAACACGGCATTTCTGAGTTTATGGAGCGACCGGCCTTTCTGCCCTTATTGAAAATCCAGACTCCAGAGACGAAAACACCATTGTAGCGGAGCGCTTGTTTCTGAAAGTGGATTTTTCTGCAGATTGGGAAGTTGTTTCGTATTGGGAGTGTGTGTTGTAGATAAGTTGTAACTTGTCAGGGCTGTCGACAATGGACGTCCAGCCTAAGCCCGATTTCATAAGCGCCACAGAATACCTATCCCATTAGCGTAGCGGTCCGAATACTGACACAGGTCGCAATGACATGGGACAAGCATGTTATCCTTTCGTGACGGTTCGGCCCGGGAGCCTAATAACATAATGTTCTCAGATTGATGACAGAAGCTGGGCATTGGTTCATAACGTTGAGCCTGACACCGCTGTAGCCAATGAATGGAATGCCACACATGTGTAGACCTACCTACATCATCTCTCCCTTCCCGCCACGTGTCGTTCAGCACGGTGCAAGTGGCGATTCCGACAAAACAGCCATCCACGGCATTTCGGTATTCCCAATGCCCATCCAATCTCATCACCCTTTCCAGCCCCTTTCGCGGATTCATCCACGCTAGACACACTGGGTATACGCAGGCATGATCCCAGCCCATTCAACTACATCTTATCGCAAACATATCCCCTTCTGTAGTCCGTCCTAACATCGAGACCCCGAGACCCCCGCAGACCCTTCAATCACCAAACGACCAAAAAAAGAAAAAAAGAAAAAAAAAAGAAAATAAAACATGCCTCCCAACTCAAACCCCGACATACTCACGCGCGATCTCCCCCACGGCATCACCTACGACCTCCGCTCCCCGAACCACATCCTCGTCTCCCTTCCCCCCTCCTCAACATGGTCCAGCGGCCTCCACTGGCACGAAGCCCACACGGAATACCTCAAAGTCCTACAAGGCAGCATCCGCCTGCGCATCGGATCCCGCCGCCGCATCATATCCGCCTCGACGACTAACCACCCAGAAATCCGGATCGATAAATTCGTCCCGCATGAATGGGCACGCGCTGACCCAGGGGGAAGCCACCCCGTCGTGGTGCTGGAGCGATGGGATCCGCCAGACGGGGAAGAGACACTGCTGTGTAGGAATGTCAATGGGGTGCGGCTGGAGGGGATGAGGCAGCGGGGGAGGATGCGTAAGGAACGTCGGGGGTTGTTGGCGCGGTTGCTGCTGCGGGTATGGATTGAGTTGCGTGTGATGGTTATGTGCGCGCGGTTGGATTGTATTCCTGTGTATGCGGACTTGGGGAGCTGGCCGAGGCTGCGGGGGGTGCATATGTTGTCGGGGCAGAGGTTGGCGATGGTGGATTGGGTATTGTCACATGTGATTTTGTCGGTGGCGGCTTTGATGGGGTGGGTGATGGGGATGGAGGCTGTGGATGGCCGGTGGACGCCGAGGCGGGAGATGGAGGAGTGGGTTGGGGGAGGGGGGGAGGTGGGAGTTGGGTGAAGCTATTTTGACTCTTGAGGGTGGGATGGTTGAGCGATGGGAGGGCATGGAGATAGAGGATGCTCGGATGGAATTCACGATGGACCGACCGGTCACCGCATGGTATTCGGACGGGGTACCCGGACGAGCTGTTGAGAAGGAATATCTGGATGGATGTCTCTCTTTACACTTGGGTCATCACCTAGGTGGACAGATGGTCGACAATTAAGTTGGAAGCAGGATGGAGTTGAGACAAAGCACCGACAACGATTTCTACGACCAAACGACGACGGACGTCCCGCCCAGCATAATTCAAGAAGAACAAAAGCGCGATCCCAGACGTCATACTTAACCTGCCTTCACCTCCTAGGCAGCCAATCTCCATCGCCACCACAACAACGATCGCATCACCACACTCAGTTCGAGGCTACCGCTGATGTTTCCGAAGAACCTATCAAGCCAGCAACATCACCCCGTGTCCACTCTGGCTCAGATCACCGTGAGTGGTTGTTGTTGTTGTGTATGTAACTTAACGCCCTTGCGTCCCAGGTTTGGGCATCTTAGGGCGTGTGGGTGAGTGGCGGGTAGATGGCATCCACGCGAATGGGTGCGGCGTCTGCCCGCCACGAGCTTCTTCTACGTACAAGCCAGTCCTCCCCAAGATATCATCCCACATCTTTGAGCCTGTTGCTGTTGTGGCCTGCTGGTGTTCGTATGACGTGGTGAGAAATAGCCTGGCGTACGGGCGTGTCGGCATCCCATGCCCGGGATGTTCAGCGGATGATACGCGTCCAGTGTGCGTAATCGGGCAGCTGGCGTATCGGAGGGACGCTGCTTTCCCGGTGGATGACGGGATGACGGGATGACGGAGGTCGGTGTGGTTTTCCAAATTGGGACCACGGCCCACGTTCGCCTGGTATATTCTCAACGGCTTATTCGTCATGAGCTGAGGGAGTGCTAAGTCTAGCTCGCTTGGTCGGTTCAGGCTGCTCTGAGGACGGCAGCGTTATGTGACATGTCCATCCGGGCTGCGTCGTGTCCGGTTGACGGGCTTAATGTTGGCCCAACGGAGCCAGAGTCTGCCCTGAGGTACAGGCTGTCGCCGCCTCAAGAACGTTGATCGGTTCTCCTGTCAGGCTCAAGAGGCGACTAGGATAATTCCTCACGACGTAGGTATGCCATACCTTGTGAGTCGTGGCGGTCGACCTTAGAAACTCCCAAGGTGGAGCTCCAGGACGCCTCTTTCGCTAAGAGGAACCCTGTCTTCGTCCGGCTAGCAGCCGGGACCCTGTGTAGGGGGATCTTGGATCGATCCCGCGACCGCCTGTCGGATCGCGTATGGTTCCTTGTCCCGTGTTGGGGCGTCCGGGTCGAGTCGGACCAGGAGGCGAAGGTCTTCGGCCGGCGGGGCTTCAGCCCGCTGTGTGGCTCGCGATGTCTGTCGCTGGGTTTTCAGAGTGTAGCTGGTCGGGCCCGCCGCACCCTCGGGTCGGGAGGCGGCGCGATCGCAGTCAAGTTCGTTGATGAGCCCGTCGACGTCTTGGCCGACCGTCACGGCGGGCTTCCAGAGAACTGGAAGTGAGGGCTGTTGGGCAGCGTGCTCCCAGACGCTGCAAAGTTGAAGTCGCACTGGTACAGGGTATAAGACCAGGGTGAGGTGAGGTGAGAATACGTCCCCGAGATATTGATTTGTGTGAATAGCAGCGTTTGTTTCGCGTGAGTTAGTATCGATACCACTTTTGGGACGTTGCGTTGCAGCTTTACCTGGACTGAGCTAGACTATCAGAGGGCTTTATAACCATGACGCAGCCTAAGGTTCTTTCTCCCGTGGGATGGTGGCAGTATTGATATTTCCGGCACTGTTGCCATGGACGGCCTCTGCGCAGCACCATGCATCACACTCAACGACACACGACGGTACTTGTATAAAAAAGGTCCTGCAACGCAACGTCCCAAAAGTGGTATCAATACTAACTCACAAGCAAAACAAAACGCTACTATTCACACAAAGGAACTGAATTCATGTTCCATTCCATCCCGGGAATCGGGATCAACCCCGCATCCAAACCAACTCCACGACACCATCATACCCGCTCATCGAATCCCCCCTCTCATCCACCCATCGCGTATCATTCGCCCATCGGACATACGTCTGCAACAAACTCCCATCCTCTTGAAAAGAAGACTCAGCCATCTTCCACGCAATCTTCTTGCCAGTCCGCGAGAGTGTTTCCCGCTGAGGCCCCATCTTGTGGTCAAGGTTCCAGCCCTTGTCATCCTCGGCTTGGAACGTCTTCTCTACCTGGCTCGTGTCAAAGGTGATTCCATGCGGGTACTGCGCAATCGAGTATCCTGAGAGGATGAAATCATCGGAAGTCTGGAATCGCTGCAGGGTGCAGTCCTCGCCACCGATGTAGGCCAGCGCGGTGAGGTCGCTCGGCTTGGCATGGTGCCAACTGCGGTAGTGATGGAGCGATAAGGGCCGAGTGCCCCATTCGTAGAATCCAGAGGGGTCTTCAAAGAGATCGAGCTGCCAGAGGTCGTGTATGGCCGTTAAATGGACCGCAGAGTCTTCTTGAATGCACTGCCGCAGTAGCCGGTCGCCCTGCCCATCTGCTTCATCTATCTTTTCCTCCGAAGAACACTCCGCAAAGCTGTTTGTGATGGTCTTGGCGGTTGGGCGCGAGAGAAAGATGCCTGCACCGCCAAAGGCTTGCATTCCATGCTTCTCAACCGCAAGGCTATCTTCCGACAAAGCCCCCATGTATAAGGGGGACGAGACGTCGTGCTTGGCTAACTCGGCTAGCAGGGCATGCATGTTGGGAAAGAAGGTGTCGTCATCACACAAGACAAACCACTTCTTCGTTTTGGCCTGGGGGTTCGTGTACATTGTAGGAACGAGGGCCAAGTTTCTTGCCCCCATGGGCAGTTTCTCATTGGATGCGTAGACGTCGGCGTCTATTCCGGCCTCGTGGAGTTGTGCTCTGGCTTTTCGCAGCTGCCGGGAGCTCGCCTTCAGGAGCATGAGGACTAGTTTTCCGCCATTGGAACGGCTTGAGCCATCAGTCAACCAAAACGACCAGTCCTGTATCAGAATTGGGCTGGAGGACTTGAATCGCTCAAAAGTGGTGGAAACCCCAAATATCAGTTCCGAGGCGTCGACTTCTTGCGGGAATCGCGAGGCGGATACCTGAACCTCGAGGGGCTCGGCGCAGGAAGATGCCGCCGCCTTTTGGGCTGCAGAGTCCAGCTGTATCAACTGAAAGTCCTTTTGGAGAAGTCGCTGATCCAGCTTCGTCAAGCTCTCGCGGTGGATATCCGGGCTCCGGGTTAGGCGTACGGCTCGTCGCAAGTACTGAAACGGCTTCTTCAGCTGGTATCGCTGCTGTATATCCGCAAGTCGTGCATCGCTCGCCTGGCATAACCATCTGTCGTCTGCAGTTGCGCCCGAGACTTTTGCTGGCGATTTGTGCGAATTCGAAGTGGCTGGCGGTTGGCCGAACAAGCTTCTGGCTGGTGGCAGCGGGTAAGCGGGTCTCATGTAGAGAACCAGGGCCACAATGGCACAAATGTAGATGGCGATGACGACGAATCTTTTTAACCTCCCCTTCCGGAGCGCCATATCTGGGGTATCGAGCGGCGGGCGTCGCGGTTGGCTGAGCGAGGTTTTGTTTTGAGCGGCAGCGTTTTGCCAATTGATAGTAAGGAATCAGATCCAAGTTGGGACTCGGGAGATGATTTCGAATTCGATAACCGGCCGCTCGCAGTCGGCGCTTGCCTCTGCACAGCTGTTCATCTAACGGCCCCTGAGATGATGATTGACTTCAATCAGATTGCCACAGTCCGTCCAGCAGAAAGCTCAGTTGACTCATTCCTTCCCGTCTGAATCATTCTGCGATCCGACCAGCTGCGGACTCAGGATTCTAGGTATTTGAGGGAAGGAACGACTTGTTCAATCCCTTGCAGCATCCGGACCACGGCTTTTTCACCGCCCCATGCAACGGCCGGCGGTCGAGCCAATCAATTCGCGACTCATGAACCGTTTCGTGTCGAGATGCGCAACCTTATTAGCCTTTGGCGGCGCGCACCAACTTCACGATCGGCACGTCTGAACATGCGGTAGGCAGCAGTGGGCACGTCCACTTGTTAGAGACGGCAGCTCGTGCACCATCCCGCGGGAAGCAATTAGGTACCTATGTATGATCAACTTTACCGTATTCTCAGAAGACCCGCCGTGGATTATCCATTCCTGATGAATCAATGTGTGAGCCGCGACTACGCTAAGATCAATGTGCCCACTATTAGCCTCATACGGAAAGGCAGCAAGCGGGGGCTGCTTACTGTTTAACGAATCATCAGCAAGCATCACTGTATCACAAGTAAGCGTATGGATGGGCGATTCTGCGTTACGGTACCGCCGTTTCCAGACCCGTTCCGTCGCCTTATTAGTACAGTGGGCAATCATTGAAGCGAGATTGTGTCATCTGGGTCGGTTTTACGGAGTACATGGAGTACTAGACAGAGTACATCTACATCTGTACAGAGTAACGGATGCGCACAACTTACAAAGTCCACAGCGTAGCGACCGTCAAACGTCAATCTGTCGCTTGTTTTGGCCGGTTCAGGAACTACCTACCTATTTACAACGAAGCACTGAGGGAAGCCAAGACAAGAAAGAGTTAGTGTTAGGCAACCTTTGGCTACGGAGTAGGTACCTAGGTATGCGGAAAGCGCCTTGCCAGAACTGTCGAACCTTGCTCCGCTTTCAGTCAACCACCCTATCACCCCGCAGTTCTGTTATTTGTCATCGCTCCTCTCTCACATTTTTCTTGTGAGATATTGTTGCTACTTGTTGAGACACCTTTTGTGATCAAGTGTGACAAACGCTACGTCACGATCGATCAATCACGCGACCGACGCACGGAGATGCTACAGTCAAGTGAATGCTCATGTGGACAACATGATCAGGTAGACAACAGGATCAGATGGACAATAGGATGAGCTGAACAATAGGATTAGAGGGGCAATATGATCAGGAGGTCATGAGGAGATCGTCAGGGTACTGGGATGAGTCCTATGACCAAGTAGTCACAGTAGAGAGATGAACATGTGTATAAGGATGAGGGTTTCCCTCGTAGTCTTAGAGTTCAGATCTCTACTGATCAATCTAAGCAATAGTTCATCTATTGAGAGTAATCCCTTGACGTGACTTACGCCGATAACTGCTCGAATATACACTACCATCTCCACTTCTGCCGCCCAGATACTTTGTATCGGCAACCTTCTCACTGGCAAGGCAATGGAATGGTGGGA
>SRPQ01000597.1:0-14660 GCA_018360075.1 Claviceps cyperi
CAGATCTCTCACCGTGCCAACCGCAATGGGTTCCACCGAATGTCCATTTCGAAATAGATGACGCCTCACTCGAGTGGACCTGGGACGAAAACCATTTCGATTTTATCCACATCCGCTACATCTTAGGTGGCATCCCAGACTGGAAAGCTCTCTTTCAGGAAGCCTACAGATGCTGCGCGCCTGGAGGCTGGGTACAGTCTGTGGAAATTGATGTTGATATTCGCAGCGACGACGGGTCTACTGAGCTGGAACCTATTCTTGCCTCGTATGGAGATCTGTTCCGAGAGGGCGGCAAGGTCACGAAGCGTCCCTTCTTTGTGCGGGAAATACAGCCGCAGGCATTTGAAGAGGCTGGTTTTGTCGACAGACGGACAGTTCAATATAAGGTATGTGCACGTATCATCTGCCACCTGTGCGAGTTCACTGACAGAATTGACCCTTGAATAGGTTCCTATTGGTCCCTGGGCAAAGGATCCCAAACTAGCTGAAGTTGGGCGGTTTACTAAGGCGGCTCTGGAGAACGACCTTCAAGGTAACGCATCTGCATGCCCTTTTTCCTATTGTCGCACGAAGTAGGGAACGAGTCTCACCTCTGATTACTAGGTTACACCCAGATGCTTTGGCACAATGTCCTCCAAAAGCCAGCAGACGAATACCATGTGTGGCTGGCGAATGTGCGTAAGGCGATGCGTAATCCCAAAGTTCATGGCTACATGATCATGCACACGGTGTATGGACGCAAGCCAGCGTGATTCAGCTATCGCGTAGCAGCATCGAGAATGTAATGCAGTCACTCTCTCTCATAGCCAAGGGCCTATCCTGTAAATGCATCGGCTTCATGCTGCTGGCTTGTCTGTGATTGCCAGCGATATTCATCTTTTGTGAAGTTAACAGTGAAAAAGTTGACGCTGGCAGCGTTCAACAGATACCCGATCGAGTACTAGGCACCTTCACACAAATCAACCACAACTTATCGAGAGCCAATGGGATGTTCCTCGGGATTTATCTCGAGCTACCATTCGAAGAGGTATTCAACGTCCTACAGGCATCTACATTCCCAAGGTATCTGATGCCCACGACTCTTCAGCAATGTGCCTGTTTTGGGTGTCGTAGGCTCTCGTAGCACTTCGTCACGCAATACAAACGGCTTTCTTTGCGCCATGGACTGCATTGCCGGAGTCTTGTTTGTCTGCGGTGACAGTGAATCGCATCTTTCCAACGTGACATAGTGATACCTATCCCGCTGTTCGACAAACGAATTCAGGCCCACAAGATCTTCATTCATGGTGTTTTGGCCAATACAATTGCTGTCAAATTTGCTCGCTCGTTATTAACGTTGGACAGCAATCCATCTGTTCGCTTCCCACAGAATAGAGGCTTGAAGTTTGCATGGCAAGAATGTTGTCGTGGAACCGCGTGTCGGCTGGTCAGTGAAGAACCGAATGTTGCGAGAGAGCTGCAGAATTTCAGCTCTGGCCACTTGAACCACATTGCTGTACCATCTTCTCTGCCCTCCGACAACGAGAACTTGCTTGTACCGTGAGGATATTCGTGGCTTCTACCAGTCCCCGCAAGATGTCGCTTGCGGTTTGTCGTTCTTTTGACAGTCGAGTTTACCATTTCCTTATTTCCTCAAAGGCTTGAATTCAATTTGCGAATCTCCGAACCGTCCTTCGCCGCGCGTCGCACAATGCCCGCGTAAACTGACCCGAGTAATCCCACTGTCGGGTTCGCAGTCTCCCGATCCTCGAGGGATCGGACAACCAGATGACTGCGCGAACCCACCACCGACCGACGCTCGGCGGCATGCAACACGATCTCATTCCTGATGAGCCAAGGGGCCCCCAAGATGCAATCCCGAGCGAGGCCAGGAATCACATAGGCCACCACCGGAAAAGCCCAACCACCAACATCGGCTTGGAATCGGACCAGTTGTCGGATCCTGATAAAAGTGCAGAAGTTCCAGGGAGTCAAAGACTTCCTTCCGGGCTCATAACTCTGGCACAGAAATGCAGGATCGATGTTCAGTCTATTCCCTCCCAGAGATCTCGCAATAAAATGGGCGTAGAGAACTCTTTTCAAGGAATCGTGCACAGAACGCACATTCTACCGGATTCCATGAGGTTCCACGAGTAGGATCCACACTTGGGCAATGTACCAAGTACCTCCACCTATAGGCTCACTGCAACAGGTACCTTTTGGCGCGTCCTGTCACAGCTTCGCGTCCAGGCAGTTTAACGTATAAATTAGGCTCCTTTTCCGAATTACGGAGTATGTAACTACAAAGTGAACTCCTTTTGATATCGAGATCGCTCGCCATTGCTGACACGAACCTATCCGACGCAATAGATCGCCGTGCACAGCTTCACTGCAACAAATACCCAATAACCTTAGACCTATAAACTTTCTCCGAATCGGCAGAGCCTACCACGAACGCGATGTCTCCGACCACTGCAAACCAATCTACGGTGTCTCCAACAACGGCTACCGCTCTGTCCCGGTTGACCTTCGTCTCCTACGCCTCCAGCCGTACCGGCCACTCCCTTGACTGAGAAATCTCTATCAAACGCACGTCCCGTTTCTGTGCCGTCTGCCTCAGCTGAGCGAAGATCTCATCATCGACGGATAGCATGTAGATGGTCTCCAGATGCGTAACCTTGAGAATCATACCCACCAATGCCGCCAGCTCGGGCAGTCCGTAGTATGGGCTCCAAATGCTCAACGTCCGTAGGTTAGGAAACGTGGCAACGAATTCCACCAGGGGATGATGTTCGTAGTCTTCGGGGTAGCAACAGAAGCGGAATCGAAAGAGCCCCATCGCTTGAATGGAGGAAGCGCCACGGGCCCATTCGTAGCTTCTCAAATGGGAAAGATCCCCGGATGTAGGGCGATTAGCGCCTGTGTGATCCGGAAAGTTGATGTCGAAGGATGTCAATTGTTTAGTCTGCACTGAATTGGACAGCAAGGTTCGGGCCGCTTTGGGTGAAAGGCTGAACAAATTCGAGCTGAAGGAGCGCAGATTTTGGAAATCCAAAGCCCGGTCGTCGTCGAAATCCGGGAAGAGAGAGTCGGCAATGCTGGGACCCTCATTGAACATGTGGATGTCGAATTGAAAACGAATATGTTGCAGTGGTTTCCCGTGGTTGAGACACATCAGGGACTGTAGCATGGACCCTGTATCTCCCACATAACGTTGCAATCCTGGACAAATGACCTCGAATATAAGTACCTTTAGGTGTGGCCAGATATCTTGCCGTCTTTCTCGCCATATGGACAAGGGTTCGGGATCCAGATGTGGTAGATCGGGCCCGATGGAAAGCTGTTCTAGTCTTGGGAAGGCGATGGAGAGAGGGTTCTACCACGGCTCAATGAGTTAGTCTTGTTTCTCTCGCACGTCACTAGGGATCTCTGTGAGATGGGTGGTGGGGACAAACCAAACAAAACGGGTCGTGAATCGATCGTGGAGTCTCACTAATGCGTAATATCTTCAGATTGGGAAGATGGGGTATTAGTGGCATCTCGTCGTAGCCATACCATTGCGCTGGAATCCCCACCAATTCGAGATGCTCCAAAGAGCTAGCAGCGTTCTGAAGGAATAAACGAGGAAATCCGCCAGGACCGTCTCCCCTAGCCCCAAGTAAATGTTCGCCGTAGCAGACCTTGAGGGAGAAATACTTGAGTCGGTTCCATGCCTTCCCATTCAAAGGAAACGATAAGTCCTCTGGTGGATCGGAAATCTCCAAATGTTCCAGACTGGGTGATTTTTCGAGCAGCAGCGTGAACATTGAATCAGTGAGCCTCATACTTCTTGGTATCACAATCTTCCTGGCACCTCCATCTCCTGCCCAAGACAGCGTCTTATTCAATTCGTCGGTGCTGGTTCCCCGCCATGAAAATGTCATGTCCCTCCATAACCGGGCGTATGTGGGGCTGGTGAGCGTGTGTTCCCACTGCTTTGAAACTTCCAAGCAGTCACTGTGCCATGCATCGTATTAGCCATGAAACTTTGTCATGAGTCTGTGCCCGACGCTTCGGTGCTCGATAAGGCAAAGAGGCAAGGAAAAGTCATGATTAGTCAACGTACACAATTTCCACAAGTTCGAGGTATCGGAAGATATGCGTGACAATCTCGCTAGGCAGGAACAACGGATCTTGTCTGAAAAAGAGCCGATTTAGGGGCTCGCGTGCATCATAAAGTTGCTTGATCCTCGACTGGTTAGAGACTAGACTTGACCGCGTCATGATACGCTTGGGCCGAAGATCACCACAACTTACCAGTAATTTGGGCGAAGAGTCGACGGTAGTGCCCTGGTTTGCCTCGATCCCAGCAGTATACATCTTCCAGGCATACTCGTCATTCATTTGCAGCTGTGCAATGCTTCCCAGACGAAGGTATCCCTAGCGTCGGGACTGGTTAGCCACGATGTGCAGACCTGAAAGGGGCCAGGGCTTCGTATGGTTCACAGCAGGACAGCTTACATCTGGAAGTTGAGGAGCCAATTCTAGAATCCATTCGGCATCTTTCATAGCATTGTCGAGTTGACCCAAGGCCACAAACGTTGCAGCGCGGAAGTCCAAGGCCTCGATATGATGCCGATTGTCGCACTTTCCAAATGCTCTGCCAATGACGCAATGACAGGTATACATTGCTTCTCTGTAAATGGAGTCCTGTTGGCTCGCAACCATCTCAAAACTTTTGCAAGTGCATCTGCTTCGTTTTATGCCTCTGGCGCAGGGGCAACTTCTCATGGCCTGTTGATCGAGAGGAGTGAGATGTCAGACAAGTACTTTTTTTAGATGTTCTCAAGTGCTACCATGACCACTCACGCTGGTGAAGAGTTTCAATGCACGGTTGTAGTTCCTGGCCTTCTGTTCTTTATCCGCGTACAACTGGCGGCCTGACTGAATAAGATCAGCCATCGTAGCCTCAATCTTCGAAACCCGGGATAGAGACATAATGCCGAAGGAAGATTGCGAGGACCCGCGTCGAGCGATGTGTCAAGCGAAAGGACTCCAAATGCTCTTACACGCAAGGACCGCCCTTTTTTCTGCGAGAAAGTTGAAAAAAAGTTTATTGTCGACCCCTGTGTCAAGATATATAGAGTACCGGAAAGGACACGTCTTAACCTGACGCGCCATGTGAGACTGTAGAAGTCTGCAATGAGAAGTACCGCAGTATCCCGTCTGCCGCTCCGGCTGACCATTCAATCCCGTAGTATGCCAAATCCAGGCAAGCCCGGTTGACTTAGGACTGGCGCTTTTCTAGCCGCTATACACGTGTCAAGCGTAGCTCGAATTGATGCATCACAAAGTTAGAATCGTAGACCACTTGCGCGTCATCATTGTTTAAAAAATTTCCAATGTCACGAGAGTCAAATTTGACGTCATTCAAATGATGAAAATTTTTCGAGTGACCGAACCTTGGTTCGCTCAGGTAAGTACTAAGGTACGCTCTGAATGCATCACTTCTAAGACGGTTCATTGTGTAGAGAGGTCGCGCTCGAAGTCCTTGCCAGCCCATGAAGCTCGGGCGCTTGCAGAAGGCCATTCTTCTCTGCCAGAAAGGCACAGAATGTTCTATTGTGACGCCAAGGAATAGGCATGAGGCTAGTGAGTGTCTGAGGCAGTTGGTGGGACACTAAATGCGTCACGCTGTGAGAGAAGTTTCGGACGGCTGCCGAGGCATGGATTTTGTTGGCGGGTCCATCACCGATCTTGTTGCCGACCATGACCCTGGGTTTGTCAGATCTACAACTCGTGGGTTAGGTGAACCTAAAAAGGAAACCCGCTTGTACATACACGTGTCTAGATGCGTCGCAAATTATGTTTTGTTAGCTTGGTCGGATGCCCTCACCCTTGAGGTGAGATACCCCAAACTTGGTTCGTGAGCCTTCTTTTTAATGCCACAAAGAGATTTTGGCAGAATCATCCAATCATCAGCGATCTGTGTGGCGGATTTGTCTGATGTTGAGGCCAACCACAAACGATTGCTACTGCGTGCCGTCGATTTCTTTTTGAATGGCTTCAAAGGGCGTGGTGGCGTCGTCACATGGCTGCTCAAAGATGATGGCTTGGTTCCTGGATAAACCTAAATTGACGCCCGACGAAAAGTGGAGGAAGTTTTGCGTTACAAAGGTACCTAGAGATTTGAAAATCTCGGAGGTCAAAAGGCTGGAAAATGTGGAACCCAGGTCAAGGTCGAACGGATGCCCAGATGGACGAAGAACAGAATCTCAGCTCACTGAGATAAGGCAAGAGAAGAACGACTGATAGATCTGACACGGTCTACAGACTGAAATGAGAAGATAGGAAGAGACTCAATACACTATCCTCACGACAGGAACTAAGCCCCCAAAACTATGACAAAAACCCCCACTCCCCTCCCCCTCTTTTCTATCTTCAGTGGGCTCCCTCGACCTCTTTAAGTAAATGCCCAAACTGGCCTCCGATGTGTTGAACTTCGGGTGTCTCGTGCGATCTCTTCAGATGCCTACCTAGGTAACCACAGAACGGAATGCAACTAAAGAACAGCAAGAGAAACATGCAAATCCAGACTGACACGACAACTCCACAGAAAGCGTTCCTCCATCACAAAAGGTGTCTCAACAAGCAACATTGAACAACAACATCTCACGAAGTAACAGAACTGCGGGGTAATAGTGTGGTTGACCGAAAGTGGAGCAAGGATGGACAGTTCTGGCAAAGCGCTTTTCAAGGTTAGAGGTACGTACATACATATCTGTTTAGTCGGGTTGCATCTTGGTTGTCAGACGTCAGTGTCTCTTCTTGGTTGGCATGTGACCCGGTGGGCCAGAAGGTTCTAGATGGTTGCCAGAGTCCTGTGGGTCACCAGGCCCCGTGCTGGGCCAACCAGACGTGCATTCACCCTTGACGGGATTGTCCGGCATCGCACAGGAGGCTTTAGCCATAAAAGGCTGTTCACCCGCTTGCTCAGTTTTAGGGGAGAGGGGAAGGTAATGAGAGTTCTTGAGTTCTAGTCGTCAGGTCTTGTAGTAGTCCAGGGAGGACTGCTGTCTTTTGAGTCTTTGCTATTGATCATCGTCTTTGTGTACAGTTGAGGTCTTGTGGGCACCTTGGCTGCCTTTTGCATCTACCGTCTGTCCTCTATTTTCTATATCCGAATGCCGAGCCTAGGTACCACCAACTCTACTGCGGGCGATTCAATAGGTAGGGAGGGGGGATGAAATTGAATCGCCCGCGTATACGGAGAAAATAGAGGACAGACGGTAGATGTAAAAAGGCAGCGAAGGTCCCCACAAGACCTCAACTGCACACAAAGACGATGATCGACGGCAAAGACTCACAAGATAGCAGCCCTCCCTGGACTACTACAAGACCTGACAACTAGAACTGAAGAACCAAACTCCGATAGCCTGACTACCTAAAACTGAGCAAGCGGGTGAACAGTCTTATATGGCCAAAGCCTCTTGTGCGACGGACAATCCTGCAAGGGTGACGTCTGGTTGGCCCAGCACGGGGCCTGGTGACCCACAGGACTCTGGTAACCATATAGAACCTTCTGGCCCACCGGATCACATACCAACCAAGAAGAAACACTGTCGTCTGACGACCAAGATGCAACCCGACTAAACATACGTCCGTACCTGCATAGCGTTTGCCGACACACTCGGGATATCCAGGCAGGTAGCCGGGGTTTGCAGCAGGGACAGGGAACCCGAGGAGAAGACCATCCCATCGGTGGTCCAGAGGGCAGTTTACTTCTCCGCACCATCAGAAGCTTGCACCATCGCACGCACGGACCCCCAGAGGCCGAGGTGTGAATCGTGATAGACGTAACTGCCAGGGTAAGAAGACATGTAGCCGCCACCCACCTACAGTGGCCCCAAGTGAATAACGCGTAAACACCTCCACTTTTCGTCGCGACGCGTCAGTTTAGCTTCATCCAAAAACCAGCCCATCATCTTTGAGCGGCCATGTCTACGCCACCACGCTTTTTGAAACCATTCAAAAAACATACGACGCCTTACACTAGGAATCGCGTCTATTCTGCCTTGAAAGCGGGCAAGTCGGCAAAGCAGGTCGCTGATGACGAGGGAATTCTCCAAAGCCTCGTTTACGGCATCAAAAAACGGTTCACCAAGCAAGACTGGGGGATTTCACAGAAAGGGCGAGGACGTGCCAAAAAGCTATCGAAACATGATATGCGACGTATTCAGGCATACATAAACCAAAAACACTTCACTACAACTAGAGAGCTTATGGAAACATGCGCTCCTCATGTTTCTACGGACACAATTGCACGACACCTCAAAAAAGAGGGAGTCATGCATCGCAAAGCCGTACAGCGCCCATTTTTAACTGAAGAACATGCCCAAATAAGACTCCAACTTGCGCTCAAGTATCGTGACAAGCCGCTTGCGTGGTTTCGTCGCGTACATGGACAGATGATTGCGCTGTTGCGCGCGGCGATGGACAGACCCAGGACTGGCCGCCGGTCAGAACTGCACCTTGAACTTGTATATACGATAACTCACTTTCTAACCAAGGGATTTGATTCATTAACATTTTAGGCTCAAGCGCAATTCAATTCGAATATGTACAAGCCAGAGTAAAAAAGACGCGACATAGTGTTATGTTTTAGGGTGGAATCCGCTACGGACATCGGGGTCCTCTCATCGTCCTCCACCCCGACTCGACGAGAGGTGGCGTCACAAGCGCAGTTGACTGTGACCACCTTGAGGAAATCCTCCCAACCATGCTCGATGGTGACACTATCTTCATATGATAACGCGCCGATTCACACAGCCAAAATCGTGAAAGAATGCCATTTGTCATGGCACGACACTGATAATGGCCATACAAATAGGTAGTTTCTACCGTCTTAATCGTTACCGTATTCACTCTTCAGTGTTCCTTACCCCCTTTCCGTTCCGAGTATGCGACGCCGAATGCTCCAGCAATCGGAGGACACTCTGCATTCCAGAGATGCCGAATCCATCATCTCCAGAGTGTGGGGTGAAAGAATTGGATAATGAGGAAGTATGGTGTCCAGAAGTGTTCCATCGCGGAGCCTCCAAAGACATATGGTCACCATGGTCCATACTTATGTACCTCATAGGGCCCTAGTCTCATTGTCCATTCCTTCGTTCGTATTTTTCGAACTTCAAAGTTCAGTGTCGCGGGTGGTGGACACTGGACTCAGCATCTCCGGGATCGACTCGTCGAGAGAATCCTCAGAGCGCAGGAGCACACGGCATCGCATTAGACTTCGAGTTCGAATGAAGAAAGGATAAGGACAGTTGTCGGTGAACTGTGAACACTACTGTAAAAGTAACCTAATTTTATGCCATTGGTCAATCTGAATCATCAGTTGAACGATACACTCAACAGTTGCAACGCAATTGCCAATCAGCAAGAAATTGGGGTCGCGGGCGGCGGCGGCGGACGCAACTGAATGGTCGAGCGCCGCTCTGGAGTCTGTTCTCGCGCTCGTTCTGATCCAGCCATAGAATGATTGCGTGCAGCGTCGTCAAAGGTCTTCTTACAGAGTAAAGATGGCTTGGAATCAAGAATTAAGATACATTCTGACGCTGAAATTGGAACTTTGGACGTCTTGATACGTAACTTTCAGAAAAGTGAGTGGTGGATACGAGGGACCGAGGGTTCAAGCATTGCAGGAAAATCATGACAGTAGAAATTCGGCGTAAGTGCGTTCGCCGTTAAGTGAGTTGGAACTTGGCGGAGGCATGCCAAATTCTCTCAGCTCCGTCTTTCTTCGGAAAGCTGGTAGATGATGCCAGATGGATACTCAAATCGAATAATTGGTCATTGGTTATTGTGTTCCATGAATCAACGCGATCTCGAAGAAATACAATCAATGGAACTGTGCCATTTCTCGCCTCTTGACGCAATGTCGTCCAGTTTTCCCCGCCAGAGCGCCAGCCTCCAGGTGGCAGGCAGCAACAGAAAAAGGGGAGGATCTACCTACACGCGGATGTGGTGTGAGTCACGAGATATCAGAATACATATTAGATGCAAAGAGACGGATCTCTTGGAGCGGACCAACCAGATTCGGTAACATAGAGAAGGGTTCAGATTCAGAATCAGAACCCAGGTACCTATGTTCCTTATGTATGTACAGAATCACGGATTACGGAGTACATAGGTCTACGGAGTGATAGGGCAAGTTGGAGTGGAGTACAAAGTACCAGGTAGGTACCTACAAGTATAGCACCCCAGCCCCGATCGAATAAGGCACGTATGTACTCCTCCCTTGCGCACTAATAGGTATGACTAGGTCCATTGTCAAGGGGGCTACGCGGAGTTATATTGTCAGAGTTCCATCTCCGACCGGACCCGTTGACGGTTGCCCCAATGGTCCCTTGCTTTAAAAGCGTTTTCCTACCTCAGCTATCATCTCGCTTGGCTCCATACTGGCAGTGACTGCTGCAACGCCAACGGCCATCAGCAGTATCACGCTACGCAATAAAACCTTCTTGCAGTTCCTTTCCCGAACTGGCCTTGACTTTGGACGCTTCAGTGCCATGTCTTTCTTGGCACTGATGTGTAGGAGAACGAAGCAGGGCAGAGAGAGGCTGGGGCGAAGTAGAGACATGCGTCAAAATACCAAACACCCTTGCATTCATGAACACCGACGCGTATGGAAGAGGGGGGCGGGCGTTGAACTTTGAAGCCTTGAAAGACAGGTCAACCAACAGATGGCGCTCCCCAGCTGTGCATCAGCGCCGAGTCGCGAGAGATGACTCTCAATGATAAGCATGTCATCTTGCAACATTGAAGTTACGAATCCGCGACAGCCACAATACTCGTAATGTGGCCACCACATGCGACTCGCGAGAGCCAGAGGACAAGAACCGATATCAGAGTTGTCCGCTTCGAGTATGGTCCATTCGCCGGCGGCCCGGGAAGTTGGAACAGTCACGACCAGGTAGTAGGTACATAGACTACAGAGTACCTACATAGGTTGGCCGAGCCAAGTGTGGTCTAATTCTCATCGCACAATTACGATACCTGCGACATTCCCCCATTGATGATTGTGGACTCGTGAGGCCTTTCAAGTCCGCGATATGGAAATGCAAGTATGTACCATGTACGGACTCCGGAGTACATATCAGATAAGAAGAGCCCTGGCCTTCTCTGGCGTAAGACACGGCGCTGGGACACGCCGTCTACTCCGTAGACTCTGCAGACTACGCCGCTACGGCCTCTCAAGTTTCAACAGAACAAAAGGATCGTCGATTGACAGAATTTGAAAGTTATAAACTTACCGTATGTCAAGCGGACTCCGGAGATGGACAATTCGCAGAAGCGGTATCTTGCATGTAGCAGGGGCATGCATGATGCTACATACCTGTACATGATAATGCACGCACAACCATCTCTCCCCACCCCCAAAGGGCCGAAGCCCCGAAAACTGGACCGAAATCAAAAGTTCTTCTCAAAACAGAACATGTTGTTACTTGCATGAAACTTACAAGCGTGGCTCGTATTGAATATACGGCGTATTTCTTGCCCAAAGCGAAACACTCCTTGTTCAGATGTTTTCTCACTGATGTCAATCTTCGTTTTGTTGAAGCCCGGTGTTTAAGTTCTGAGACTGCGACAGCGCAGCTTTATTAGCATATATTACAAGTTCGAAAGCAGCGGAAACAAGTTAGAATTTAGGAATAATCGCCATACTTCGATAGCCACGGTCACCAGGCTCAGCTTTCTGATCGAACAAGGTCAAGAAATTAGGAGATACATAGCCATCATCCATGGGCGGCGGCACGTAATGTGTGTCAAAGACCTGCCGGCATCGGAGCGGCGGCGTGTACATGTGTCGCAGGGTATATAGGGGTATACACCGCACATCAGAGTGGCCAGACGGCTGCGCCCATTCTTTTGTGCGATAACATGAATGTGTACGTACGTGACGGTACAGCACAAAAAGAGGAAGTAACTTATTGCGGCGCAGCGCTAAGCGAATGGGGTTCAATTTCATTCAAATATGTACTCCGCATGATGTGTCATATGCCGAGTCTTGCCGACTCAAGGTCTCAAGCAGACTGAAGCAGTGTGACTGTGTCTCTTCTCTTTAGTTCCCGCTTTTCTTTGTCGTACAAGACAGTCTCGGCTTGCTTCCCAAGTTCCCTTGTACTACTATGTAGTTTCCGCCCTACGTCCCATGCACGGCGTGATTGTTTTTAGCTGCAGTTTCTTACAGCCTCGGCCTGGACCCTGGTCCCTGGGGAACATCGACCGGCGGCCACACGAGGATTGGCAAATCCAGTGACCCTTGCGACCATGCCTGCTCCGTACACGGATCCAAGAGGGTCAAGAGTCAAGACCTCCGGTAGGTACATACGGCAGGTTGGACTATGGCGAGGATCCGAAAAAAAGCTGACAGATGACAATGTCAGACAGAAAGGCAGTCCGAGCAGTGGAGCACGTTACATGTGCAACAAGCAACTTCTCTCCATGTTACAGTCTTACAGAGTAGCACATATCTATGTACATACTCCGTACAAACGATGCCGTCTATTTCCAACTGGTGCTGCAGTCTGCTAAGCCTGAACTCCGTAGGGTGGGTTGCTTGTTGCCATTTATGCGTCTTCCGATGGAGAGGCGCAGACTCCAGGGACCAGGAGTCCAGAGCTGTACCTAGAACATTAACAAATGTCAAGTTATCTGTCCGATGTCGCAGAGCCGTAGGATGTAAAATGGAATTCACTGCAACGTAGACGGTGTAGATGAAAATTCAACAGCCCTCAGAAAAAAGAGCTTTCAGGCTGGGTGGTAACGTGGTTCAAGGTTGGCCAACTTGGATTCCTGTGACAACGTGGTTACCTTGGTTGTTTCCAAGAAGGTCTTTCTGCTCGAGTCCGTCTATTATTGCGTCCCCGAGGGCCCGAGCGTCTCGTTCCCCTCCATCGCGCTGTCGAACCGGGGTCGCCTATTCATCCTGCCCAGGCCCAGGTCCAGAGTTGCGTGATGTGCGCACTGCGGCGCGGAATTCGGATGAGCTCGACATGAGATTGTGGATCATATCATATGATGGGTACATACTGTGGAATCCGGAGCATTTGCTCTTCATGTACTTCTTTCTTTACTCTTCTGTGCATTATACTTGAGCCTTGGGGTGCTAGGTATTTGCACATGGGCCTGTACGGAGATATCTCCGACTTGTGCGATCTCAAGAGTCGATTGCATCATGCATGATGCATGGACGAAACACGCCGTGCGAATCTCACCATTAATTCACCATTGTAATCTGTAGACTGTACCGTAGATTGCTTTTCAAAGTTCGCCATGCCCATGGTCCGTCGTCGTGATTCGTGAATGCGGGCGGCGGAACCGCCCTAAGATGCGTGCTGATATGTACTCCGTAGATTCGGATATGTACCTAGAGCATCGATGATCGCTAATTCCGGAGTAGGTAGGCGGGTAGACAAATCTCACAAACCTTGTCATGCTATAGTTACACGTCTTATAGTCAGGGGAGCAGTCCAATCATTTGGAGTTGTGAGACGTGTTGGCTGTATGTAACTTGTAAATTTGTAACGATGGAGAGAGTCTGCTCAGCCTCACGGTGGGTCCAGGGGCAACAAAGCGTATTGTCATTGGTCAGTGGCATCTGCTGTTGGTTGACTTCCCAACTTACTACTCCGTACTAAACCCAGCAACACATACCCGAGAAAGTCCGAAAACGGCAAAGGAAGACTACGAGTTCACGTTGTATCACGGATGCAGAGTATTGAAAAAGCAAACGCAAACTACCAAATGCCGTCAAGACAATTGAAATGGATTGACGTGTAACGTAGCAGGAGTCTGTAGACTGTTCGTAGATCATAGATGCACGCCGCACAGGCCGGGCAGTGTTTTGATGTCAGTGGCCTTTCGGGAGAGGCAGGACGGGTTGAAGCTCACGATGTTTACGGAGTACATACGATGTACAAAGGCGCATATCTGGTTACTCCGTACTTCTCATGTTTTAGCGCCAAATTTGTCATCTGCAGTGCTGCACTTCAGCCCTCGCCAATGAGCTCGAATACTTCGACTTTATGACCTAGCATCAAAGGCACGAGACGCCCAAAGTTCAAACACCATTCTCTGTCAGTACCAAGCCGTCATCGACTCATGTAGAACTAAGAAACTTCCTGAGCTCTCTTCTTATTACTCAACAGTCAGCTTGAGCAGACTGAATATCGTCCGACGTCACGACACGCACGAATTCGGAATCACGATCCGCGCGAGTGACGACGTACACCGACACGACGATAAACGACACTTGACCGGTCCCGTTGCATGCTGGCCCTGCCGATGAGAGCTACCTCTCCGGTTGGCGGTGACATCGTTGGCAGAATGCTATCACACGCTATCTTACAAGTTACAAGCCGCTGCTGTAGCCTATGACAGGTCCGAGGCTGGGCCTGGCTGGCCGCTCCAAGCATGAGGCATTAATTATAATGTGCATGCAGGATGCAACATGTCCATAATCAACACTACAGAGTATCTACCAGAGCGCGGTATTTAAAGGTGGGCGCTTCTTTTCAATGACATTAAGCTGAAGCAAGACATGATCATCACTGAAACGAAGCACCTCTAGCATCCAAGGACCAACGCAGCCGGCCACCGCCATTTACTTGACGCTTCGCACGACGCACGGGCTCATAACC
>SRPQ01000598.1:0-14649 GCA_018360075.1 Claviceps cyperi
TTACAGGCAAATCATAACAAAAGCGGGCGGACTTGGTCCGTGCGCTCTTGTCGAGAAAATTGTGTAGAGGGGAGAGTTGTCGATCTCAGCTTATGCACGTCCCACGGGAGGCCGATGCATTGCAGTAGCCCATGCAACCTGTGGTGTGGTAACGCTCAGTAAAAATAGGTATGTACATACATACATACACACTGTGTTAGGTACGGAGTACGGAGTAGGTACATATATATTCACTCCGCATTCACCAGTAAGTAGGTACATAGGCAGTAACAGACATCACCCAGTATTCCCTCAAACTTCACTTCATTTACTCCAGTCGCTTAGTTACCCATATATCCGTACCTTATTTGCCAATATTTGCCAACACATGCATCTGGTAGTATCCCCCTCCCTGCGCACAAAATATACAGTTGGAACAAGCATACCTTACAAACACCACACCCCATCATCAGAGCAAAAATGATCCCTCCAGAAAAGGGACATGGTCAGTTCAGTCTCCTCAATCCCGTCTCATCCTCGTCTTCAATGCCGCATCTTAGATCCCTGCAGCGCAGCCTGTCTCCCCTAACCCAGCCCGAAAATACATAATAACAACTAAGTTCGAGGACCACAAAAGGGGACCAGAACATGTCAAAATGCGCAAAACAAAGGTATTATAAAAGAAAGGCGAGAAACCCTCATAACTATGCAGCAATATCCCCCAGATGTGCCGTACCCAAACTCCTCCCGCTTTTGGCAATACGGTATCAATACAAGTAAGTTCCAGAGTACACACAAGGTAACAGCTACAACGAGCAAGCCTTAACCAGTCCCCCAAACGCCCAGCCTCATGGGATAATAGCTACAGATAAAACAAGAGTAGAACAAGAAAGCACTGGCGTCGAGAAGGCCAACATGCTGTTGCAATAAAGGAGTAGGCGCGCAATGAGGTGCGCAGAGTTTGCAGCGTCATGTACATCGTTCAGGAAAGAAGAAGAAAAGAATCATATAACTGAAGAACTCGTTAGAGACTTCATGAGACGCAAATGTCGGGGGTGGGTGAATGCCTCGTGGTGTCCCCATCGAAGAGCAAAAGTCCACCTATTACGTGTAATGAAGGCAGCAGAAGGGCCTTGAATGAATGAGGGGGACCTTGGAATGACCGGATTAGAAACTGAAAAGAGGCCAAAAGCAGAGCAAAGGAGAAAGCAGAGGAAGTGTTCGCAATTGTCATGGGCTGCCCCTGATCATCCACAGTGGCTGCTGGCTAGGCTGCCCGTGTACCTGTCATGCGCAGACGTCAGACAGCAATCTCTGACGCAGAACCGACATCAGCCTTCTGCGGATACCAACACGCCATTGGTGTAGTGCAACGCGTCTGAGAAGTCGGCCGTCTGTCCCCGCATCGGTCGAACAGTCGTCGCATGGTGTGGTAGCGTGAAGCCAGCGTCCAAGGCGTGCTGGACAACTGTTGACGCCTCTTTGAATCTCTGGTCCTGGTACTTCTCGAACACGGCGGAGTGATGACGGCGCGGGTGCTCACAGCATTCAATCATGATGGTAACCAGAGGTCTCAACTGGGCCCACGTGTATCCAGAGTAGTGGACATGCGCCTTGGTCTGGAACTTGGTTAGCCACAAATACAATACCAACATCAAGACCCAACTCAGCCACATACCCAGTCACCCTTGTTCAGAATCAACCGCGACAAGCAGTGCGCTCCGGCAGCCAAAAAGCTCGGAGGCGACGCGACAAACCGCTCGTCCATAATGGTCAGTTCGAGAAAGTACTTGGCGACTGTGCGAGTGTCGAGATCGTAGTTGTCGGCCTTGCTCACACGTCGGAGGAAGCTCATCGGGCCTGGCCAACCAAGCTCGAAGCTGAGCATGCTCAGCATGAACCGCTCGGCCTTAAGTATCTCTTCTGTCGTGTATCCGCCGTCCACCATGTAAACAATCTCCTCGAGAGAGGGGCAGTTTATTTCTTCGTATTTGGATGCCACCAGAATAGCCGTGGCTCCCACCAGCTGCAGTTTCCCAATCGACACGATTTTGCGAGACAAGAACCGGTCAATGTAGTTGACAGTAAGGAACAGCGTTTCCGGCAGCAAGCTGAATCGGTTGTGGACTTGGACGAGCCAATCCATCAGGACGGATCGCATCGTCCATTGGATTTCCGTCTGCATCTCCATGTAGTGAGGGTTCGGTTGCATTTTGATCTAGAAATGCCAGTGTCAGTCATGAGGGGAGGAAGCGGTGGAGAACAAGGAAAAGAGAAAGGTCGTCTTTTTTGCAAGAGGCGCAATCGCCTTGACGGCCACATACCTCTAGCTCCCGCATGTATTCAAAAATCTCCTCGCCATACTCGGCAACCATGCTCACGTCCCACATTTCCTCTTCCAAGTCATCCGATGATCGGCAGCGTTGGACTTCAAGCTTGGCTTCTTCCAGCTCCCGTTGTATCCTCGAGGTGACGGGTGGTGCTAGAATCGTGGTAACGCCGCCCATGGTTGGGAAGGAGTGTGCAGTGGTATAGGCCTGATCCTGATCATCATAGTCTTCGTCGTCCTCCTCGTCCCAGTATTCCTCTGGCTCTGACAGTGCTTGTGTATGGCCTTCCTTGGCAAGGTTGTGGAGCGGGTGGCCCTCCTGAGAGATGAGGTCAAGCTTGGAAGAAAGCTCGGGGTACGCATCAACATCGTTCACTTGATGAAGCAGCTCATCATCATCGGCGCAATACGGGAGATGGGCGTACATTTTCTCCTCCACTATACTGGCTGGAATCGTGATCGAGTCAGGACTTGCTGCAGGTGACTCGTCTCCGATGGTCTTTTCGACGGCCTGTTCAGCAAGACTCTCAAAGTGTTTGCTCTGCGTTCGGCGGAGCATCGGTTGTAGTGACGGTTTCAAGTGCGGCTGGCTCTTGTGGTGGCGGGGCTGCATCGACGGAACATCTAATGTAGTTGCCGATTGGGGCACAGCAGCTTCCTCGTCTGACGACGCGTAGACGTTTCGGGGCCGTGCCGCTGCTGAATCTGGAATCGGATCTTGAGATGGAGCGGCAGCAGCCGACGAGGGGGCGACGGCTCCCGCGTCTTGGCCAGCCATTGAGTTAACCGCTTTGTTCCCTGTATCAGCAAAAACTGTCAAGTTTGGCCTATTGGAGGAGACAGTGTTCGGTCGTTGTGCAGGACGAGCGAGTTGATGCTTTGCGCCGCGACTGTATGGAATATTCTCCTTGTTGATGAAAGTCGCCCTGGGAATGCCATGGGCCGTTTGGACCTTGGGCAACTTTCCAGGGTTGAGTCCGCCGACCGTTGATTTGGGCATGTTCGTTACATCACCAAACGCAGCCCGTCGCGCTGGACCACGCATGCCCATTGTGGTGGAAGCCGCCGTCGCTGCAGCAGCTGCCGCCATGGCTAGGTTGCCTGTCGACTTGTGTCTATGGTGTAGAGCTTGATGATTGTTTTCGGAGCCACGAGGTCGGGAGGGCTAGACGAGGTTCAATTGTCAGCGAGGTCCGAGCGGAAGATGCAGATGGTGCAGGGAGGAGACAGGAGGGCGAAGCGTAGAGCAGCTTGTAAGTGCATTGCACATTGCACCTCTTTCTCTCTCTTGACTTTATCACTCGTCTTTATCAAAAGAAGCACATACCTTGGCATCCATGTCGTCTTGTCTTCGCTGGCGGCAAGAGATGAAAGCGTAAGAAACATGAAATTGTCTAAGGATAATACGAGAAGGAAGCGTGGTGCTCGCAGACAGGGCTGTCTCGTGGGGAAGACAACGTCGCGAAACCTCAACTTCGGGTAATTAGAGGCAATTAAATTACGCGTCAACAATGTCGTGCGAAGACAAAGGAGCAGAAGGGGAGATCCGAGAAAAAGAAGACGTAGCCCGATGGCTAGTGCGTGTAGTGTTTTTACTTGTCCGGTGCCTCTCCTCCTTGGACCTTCTCCTGAATACACGTGTATGTGTTGATCCACTCAGCTGAGGCAAACTCGAATGGTAAGAAATGCGGACTCCCTACTCTGAGACGTGTCTGAGGCAGAGCAGATCGGGGAAGGGAGAAGAAAATTCTATGTTCACTGAAACGGTGAAAGGCAATAAAAGATCAATGGTCTGTATTGCAAAGAAGCAGAAGAAGCAAGTCAGCAGAAGAAGCCACAGAGGAAGACGAGTAGAGGAAAACACGAACGAGGCGATTAGACAGACAGGAGCAGTCGCGAATAAGTCGGCAAGTGCTCACTCGACACCGCGCACCCGCGCAAGACGCGCAGACAAGACGCAAGAGGGCAGTGAAGACTCAAGAGGCTAGGGAGTTTGAATGTTGGGCTGCTCTGGGGCGAGCAGGGTTGAAGACAGAGCAGAAGACAGAGAGCATAAACAAAGCTTCAGGCAAGGGCTTCAGAAAAAAAAGCTTCGAGAAGACCCAGATGGCAATCCAAAGTGGCGTCGTGTCAGCCGCTACAGGACAAAGGGAAGAAACGAAGCCGTTCCTCTAGGCGCCAGGAGGTGGAGAGATGACGGAGCGCGCGAAACCGCTTTTGCTCTCGCGCCAAGCGAACTTGCCAGCCGTGGCTGCTCCGGCAAAACTAAGGGAGGGGGAATGGCCCAACCAATGCAAGAGACAAGATGACGAAATGACACAAATAGAAGCACACAATACAATACCTGCACACGCACGCGCATACACAGCACAAGATGGCAAGCCAAAGGAATAAGAAGATGCCGCGCAGCGCAACAGAAAAAAGCTTAAGCACCGCACCCAAGCGCAGATTAGCGGCGTCGCAAGTCCTTCCCTCACTGAGCCAGACGAGAACCCTGGTAGGATTCGAAATTTAGGGGGTGGGTGGTCTTTTTTCAAATCGCAAATCACCCAACCGAACGCCATGGAAATCAAAAGGGGGGACAAGGAGATTGAGATGTGATGGGGCAAAATCCCTTCCAAAATTCCAAGTTCCCCGCCCCGCCCTTCTGCGGGAGTCTGGAGAAAAGGGAATGCCTGCCTGGGAATGTGCTTGAGCGGTTGAGTTGAAACTTGAGGTGTTGCCTTGTAAGTTGTAGCAGGGGCTTGCGGGCAACGCAAAGCAACAGTAGCATGCGACAGAAACGTGCGGAAAATACGAATACATACAATGGCAAGACCCTCAGAAACAAGGTCGTCTCCTGAGTCCTAGGTGAAGCCAATATGCAACGAGACGTAGAAACATGCCATCGAGCAAGCCCGAAGTGACCATGGACGGCCGACGCCCACGGATTGGCCTGCCCTTGGCCTCTGGACCCAGCTGAAATACTCCGTAGGCACGGGCGAACTTGCAATGCACTCCAATCGTTCTGTTTAATGCCCGGTCGTCCATCCTCCATCGCGGCGCATTGCAGATGCAGATGCAGAATTGTAGGCATGACGTTGCCAAAATGAGAAAAGCCCGTGCGACGTGAACTCGACACGCAGCGCGCTCGGCTACGGACTCGCAGTGCCAGCTGTTCCGCCAGTCCGCAGTTCTGTTTGTTTGTTTATTTATGTATTTATTTACACCCCCACTCGCTTGTGCAGCGTCGCCGTCTTGCTGCATAAGTTCATGACATGACACGCACAAACTCACGTGCAGCGACCAAGTACATATGTGTGTACATACGTTTGTACATAGGTTAGGACCAGGCACTAAGGTACCTGTAGCCACTCACGGAGTCATGGGCTGCGCCACCCGCGCCGCGTTGCGGGCAAATGGGACCCCTTCGTCGCACGTTGCAAGACCCTGTCGTCCGGACGATAAAACGACCCACTCCTCACCACAGACAAGCCACACACATGGCAGTGCACGCGAGGGCACTAGTCCCTTTTCGGGAGGGGCTACGTAGTCGGTCGCGTCTCACCAAGGAAGCTTTTGCGAGTCTGGACGAGGAGATGAGGGAAGTTGAGCGGCAAATTGGGAATTACAAGAGGTGAAACCAACAACGAGTATTAAATTCAAGTTGTGGTTACAAGAATATCAGATGCTGAGCCAACCCAGCCTTTGGTCATGGGTTTCAGGAGCTGGGTCTGTGTCTATCTACGCGTCAAGCGATCCTGGCGCCAATCTTACGCGAAGCCACGTGATTCTGGCTCCGCTCAATTTCCGTCTGGTGTTTCATCGCTTCTTCGGAGTCGGACTTGCGCCGCTGATAACAATGCTGGCCGGCCTCTGCGCAGCATTTTGGCTGTGGAAGCTGCGTTCCGGCGTCCCGTCTTTCGTCTTTGGCATTTTGCTGTCAGATCTTTGATGATGTCGTCTGTTTGGTTTGTGGTGCTGGCTAGGGCCCCATCTCCGCTCACAGCTGTTGCCTCAACCTCGGCAAAATCGCAAAGTCCCCTTCCTCTCTCTTCCAATGCACAATCTTGTCGTCTTGCAAACTGAGCCTCCCGGGAAGGGTCCAACAGGTAGTTCGCAATCACGTCTTACGTTAGGTAGCTCACAGGTAGCGGACAGGAAAGCTCCGTCGTCGAGAGGTTGCGCGCAAATGGAGGAAGAAGAAAGAAGTACCTAGGTAAACTACGGATTAGTCGATAGTCCAGCGGAGGCGGTGACGGGCGGCAACGGGCGGCAACCCCCGCACCGTACATTTGGCCAGAACTGAGTTCAATGTTCGTTATCTTGAAACAGTTGATCAAAGAAAAGCAAGTGCGAAGAATTGTGTTTTAAAGAAAGAAACACAAAGATCAGACGTAGACGAAAGTTGATCTCGATTCTCGAAGAGAGTGTATCAATTGCCGCGCAGACAAAACCCTCGGGCCCCCAAATCGCATGTGGTGATTTCGGGCGACTCAATCCGCCTTTGGCCCGGTCGATCCGCTCTGCTTTGTCGCACACCGCACATCCAGGTACTTGCCGTGTGATGAAGACAAAAAAGTACGTATGGAGTAGTTACATACATACTCGCAGTCGCAATTTGTGTTCTTTTATTCGGCTAGCCCATGGAGTCGACAAAGCAGCGCTATTACCCTGTACGTATTGCTGGTTTGCGAGAGCCTGCCCTGCCACCATATGATTCTGATGCGACTTGGTCTCGTCTCTCTCACACTGTCACACACCATCAGGTCTATCTCCACCAATGGGATCCGGAGATGTACCTCCGTGGCCCGTGGGCCGTACGCTTTGCTCCCCAAGAAGCCCACCGAGGACGGATGTCTTGCTCAGACTGGCGGAACCATCATTTCGCTGTCTTTGAGTCCTGCGTTTCTCTTTATGCTTCTTTCTTTGCCTCCATATCTTTTTATTTTTTTAATTCTTCAATGGCGTAAGAGCTCAAGCTCCAAATGCATCCGCGCCACACGATTTCAACAAGCGTCGCAATTGCCTCTGAACCCTGTTCAAGCGGACAAATGCGCAATGCGCAATGGGAACACAAGTCGGCGGGGTGGGGACGTTTAATAATGAGCATCTCAACAACTGCCTAAACACCACCCCAAGTTGCCTGAATAGGTATGATGCACATGTAGCGCAGCCAATCACGTTGTATCTGACCCCATCTCGCTTTGTACCTTTATCGTCGTCCATCATCCACGAGGTGCTGAGCGCGTGCTGGAAAGGGATGTGGGATCAAAGATGAGGCTCAAGTTTGGATCACACAACGCATGGCGAATTATAGTACTTGTCATGGAAATCGGAGCGCTGAAAAGAAGCTTTCTTGGGCCGGTTTGGCTATTCAAATTGGGGTGGTGATTAGGCAGTTGTGATGGTGCTCATTAAGTTCTCCCAAGTCGGCGACGCTGCCAAGGCTTGTCTGCATTTCGTGACAGCCATCTCGCGCCCGAACCAGCAGCACCCCCTCTTCAAAGTGACACAAAGCAACGTGCCGATCTGATGTTTGCTTGTTTGCTCGGATCGGGAACATGTTCGGCCAGCTTTGAGTATTACAGTACAGTACATATACAGAGAAGATCTTGGGAAAAGAAGGGGGGTTCCTTGTTCACCATGCGCCTATTAAATAGCGCAATCAATGGCATGAAATGTGCCACCCTTTCTTTTTGTGCCTTCCCCTTTTCCAAAGGTGAGCAGAAAGTGTAGCGGATACGAGTTGTCATGGACAAGAGTTTGTTTGTAGTGTAGGCGAAATGGGGGTTATATCGACTGGCTGGGAACAACGCCTAACAAGTCGTATTACAGCAGCGCGGCGCATCATCCGCTGTCTTGGGGGGTCGTACCACGTATGTTGCGGCTTGCGTCGTTTGCAAAGTCGTGGGCAAAGTCGTGGGCAATGGGGAGGAGATGGCGCATCAAGTTTTTCGACAGGACGGCTTCAAAGTTCGGTACCAACTTCAGTTACGTGTCCTTACGGCCGTGCGTTTTCTCAAGTGTCACGTAGATTGTCTTCTCTTCACTTTGCGCACGTAGCGCCGGCGCAATCAAGGCGGATTCTTCATCATCGCTAGGGGACTATCAGGGTAGGTACCTATGTACATACCTATGTACATACATATGTACATACTTGAAGCCTGAAGGCTGGTGAAGCCAGGCTTCGGGTCTCCCCACACCACCACTTCTACGGTCTACCTACATGGAGGTACCTAGCTCCTCGACTGGCACTCAACTCCGCTTGTCGCTCAGATCCCTGCAGAAGTTGCAGCTGCTAGCGGGCGGTTGTGACTGTGGCAGTCGACTGCGATACTATCAACTGAGCGAGGACGGCTCTTGATCGTGCATCATAGGAGAATTGGCTTCCCAGCCGGCCTCATCGTCTCGATGGATGGTTTTGTATCTCAATCCGGCGCAGGTGCAAGAATTCGCAGCATGGCAGCCTTGTTGAGCGACGGCGACTGGCCTTGTCCGAGAGGTGACTTTGGAATGCGGCGAGCTCGGCACCTTTGACGCAGCGCAAACCACTTGCGGAGAACGGAAACATGCGAGCTGGAAAAAGGCCAATCAAGCCTCGGGCCCGCACAGCTTCAACCTTCACCCATCACCTTCATCTCTCCCGCCTGACACTTCTCGTCCATTCGTCCGTCCATTGCGAGTGTACATATGTACATGCTGACATAGGTACCAGAACGAGTTGTTCAAAGTCCCAGAGTCCCAAAGTCCGCCCTGTTCCTTGCCGCAGCCGCCTCGGACTGGATGCCGGATTGCAAAAGACGAACAGGCGATAAAGCGGTGCCATCCACCGTTCCACCCGCTTATGTATGAGACAGAATCAGGCTAGTCTCTGAACAGCTAGAAGGAAACAGCGAAGTGCCGCTTCACTGCACGCACGAAAGGGGCGCACATCATCTCAAAGGGGCATGGTCAGCCATGATCCCATCCCACGCCCTGGCAGCCACTTCACTATCGGGGCGTAAAGAGGAAGGAACCACCGACGGAAAGGCTGCGCGTCGCAAAGCGCAGAGAAACGGTATTTTCAAGCGAGACGGATTGCGCTTGTCGCGGACCAATGCTGAACCAGTTGAGCACTTGTTCAGCCGTGCCTCAAGCCGTTTCTGAAGCGTTTTTGAATGCTGACTGAAGCCTTCGTCAAGGCGCCGTTGAAGCGTGCGTGAACCTTCCGCAGAGTTCCTTCCACAGCGCAGGCTGCTAGGCGAGGTCGAGACCAGCCAATCGAGCCCAATCGAGCCAATCAAACCAGTGGTTTTGCGGGGGTGGGGGTCGAGTGCTACTGCACGAAACCGTCGTGCTCACCTGCTCTTTCCTCTCTTTGCTCTGCTGGAGGCTGGACTCTGGAGCCTGTTGTCATGTTCTATCACCATGTCGCATCGGTCGTATCGGTATCGGGTCCATGGGCCATGGGATTCCCGATACAGTGCAATGCGCTGCGAGTTGCGGTATCCCGAGTTCGTTCCAGGCGCATAGCATGTATGTGCACGCGCGCAGTACCTAGACAGATGTGGATAATATGGAGTGACCGGCACCTCATTCGTACCAGGCGTTTGTCCGAAGAGCGACGAGCCGAGAGATGACAGATTGTACAGCGGCCAGTGGCCTGCAATGGCTACAAAGCTGAAAGGTGGGCAGCGAATGCAATGGCCATGGTATTTACAGTAAATTGCTTGTGGAAAACATGGAAACTCTGCCGCGCATGGACGGAAGCTCGACCATATCTGGATGGATGATTCAGTTCAAGATCAACCCACACACATGGAGCGGCCTACTGGCCATGTTTCAGGCCGCCCAACACGCACAACCCACCTCCGTTCCGTCTTCACTGCGCAAACGAGGCACGTAATACAGAGTACAGTAGGTACAGTGTGTGATTACAGGAAGACCAGGCACAGCCATGTCAGACGCACGGCGCATCATCTGCCACCGCACCCGCGGCAGCCCGGGAAGCCGCTGTTGCTCAGCGAACATGCGCTGGAGACGCCATCCCCAGGTGCTAATCTTCAGCGGCCGCAGCGGTCACACCAGCGCTGACCCAGTGGCTTCAACGCTGTACTGCCCTCTTTCGGCTCTTCCCCAGTCGTCTTCCCCCTCTTGGTCTGCTCTGCTGCGCCCAATGCTCCAGGCGACAAAATCAGCCAACCTCGCCAGCCAACTCCTCTTTTCCTCGTCCACGCATTCTTTCCATCAAGGCCACCATCAACATCAACCAAGCCACTCGTGAACATCTCTGGTAGGTATCGTCGCCTCTATCATCATGCGCGATCATAGTACAGTCTGTATTTGAGCCATTCCATTCCGTCTCGTCCCCGCGGCGCTGTCCTGGTGCTCTGCCTTGGCTTCGCTTGGAACCCCCGAGCATGGCCAGCAGACCAGCCATCGGGCGGACGACCAACGGCCTGAATGAGGCCATCTTGGCACCCATCACGCTCTTCATGTCGCAACGGCTGCTAATCATCTTATCTCGTTCCTAGATACCGTCTTAGGAGCTTCTACTTGCCATTCAAGCAACCGTCGCCCCCGTCGCGCAAAGCCCCGGATCCCCAACGTTGGACCTGGCGCTCACCGCCCGCCCGCCCGTAGCCTTGACGGCCGTGAATTTCCCCCTTGTGCCGTTGTGCCGTTGTGCTCAGAGAAACATCATCGAGCGCTGGTCGACTGTTACAATCACGCTGCCCAATCGCCTTTGAAAGGAGCACGAGAGCTTGCAAACGACTTTGCTGTTCTCTCAAGCACCTTGGCGCCTGGCTGCGTCCCAATCGTTTGATACACGCACGCACGCACGCAGGTTCCGGTCGCTGCAAACAAAACAAAAAGCCTGGCCTACAGGCCCACGCTCGAGCTGGTACCTGCCCAACTATCAATACCATCGGCCGATTCAACATTGCGCACTGCAGCCGGGAGAAAAGAAAGAGAATAATTACAGAACCGGTCACACTCCCAGCCGTCATCATCATGGCTTACATGTCGCCTGTGGACCCCCCTCGTGACATATCCCCCCATGGTGGCAGCGTGTCTCCGGCTGTAATCACAACCCCCAAGAACGTCGCATTCGAGCTTCTCTTCCTCGAGTCGCCGCAATGCCGGGCGCGCTTGCCGATGCGAGTTCAGATTTTCCCCCATGACACCACAGACTCAATAGTCACCACTGTGAAGAACTTTTATGGTCTTTACTCTGGTCCCTCCGGGTCCAAGGGTGTCAGCTTTGAGGACGAGCATGGCAATACGCTCATTGCCCGTTACGAAAACTTCAGGAACAACATGGTTGTCTATGTTCGTGTCATTGAAGAGGCGTCTTTGCCATCAGGCTCCGTTGGCCAGCAGTCAACCTTTCATCGTGGCCCTGCGCACAAGACTGCCGAGTCCTCTTATGAGCAGGACGGCGGCTCGACTCACCCACAGCAGCAACATCAACCACCACAACGTTTTGCCCAAGAGGACATGGCCAGACCCAGCTCCAGAGGCTCTAGGGGTTCACGGCGGCGCAGTCAGTCTCCCGTCAACGGCCATGTTCGAAGGTCTGATACGTTTGGCACAAGCGAGAGGCATAGCCGCTTCCAGACGAGTAGAGATCGGAGGTCCGTCAACCACGCGCATGTCGATGGATGTAGCGAGAGTATCAACGGCTACAGCAGTGGCGATGGCGCTGGCAGCAGTGCGTCTGCCAAGGCCAAGGAGCTGCTGGGCACGACTGACATTAGTGTCGAGAACATCGTGGAAGGCGGCCGTCGCAAGCGAGCCAAGTTTGAGAGCTCGGTAAGTTTACCATGCCAGATCATCACATCGTCATCGCTTCTTCTAGTCTCTTTAGCATTCGACTAATCATTGACTTCTGTAGGAGTTGCCCTTGTTTGCGCCGCCTCAGATGCCCGCGGCTACTTCGAATCCTTCTGTTTCGCCGGCTCGTCGTATCGACAACCATCGTCCTTCGCTACCCTTTGTTCATCCGGGACAGCACCCGTTCTCCAACCCTCGACCGATGCCATCTCCCCAAAGCTACAATCGTAACGCCCAGCCGTCCGTGTATGCCACACCTGCGCACGGCCATCGCTCTCGCGATAGTATCGGCTATGCCAGCAATGGCAGCGGTGTAGGGTCTGGCCCGAGTGGTGTGCTACCTACACCTGATCCCACCGTCGGTAGCTGCATGTCCGAGGAGGACAAGGACGTCGCTATCCAGCTGATGCGGTTGGGCGAGATGTCCAATGTTTCACACGGCCGCACCTCTGCGTCTACGCAAGATGATACCTTCAGTGGTCGCGCCGACGCTGCATCTTCCACTGGAGTCACTAGTGATGGCGACAGTTATAGCGAAGATGACACGCCGGCTGGTCTCCGCCGACAGAAGAAGCTGGATCCTACCACTGCCCGGTTCATTTACCCGTCCACCGAGACTCCTTTCCTGCCCTCCACCGAAATGGCAGATGGCAGCAGCGATGAGGCTGACTACGAAGATGGCAAACCGGCATCGCGCGCGGGCACTCTGTACAAGGCTGGGTCAGTTAAGACCTCGACCAAGCCCAAGGCCATTGTGTCGGCCTCTGTGTCCAAGCCGGCGGCCCAGCAAAAGGCTTTCAAGGCTCCTCGACCTGCATCCGTCCCCAAGGCCAAGAAGCAGGCTCCTTTTGCCGCTGCTCCCCTTTCTGCTGCTGCTCCTGCTAGCGCCGCGGTCAACATTTCCGCCGCTGCCACACATGGCCCCATGTCTCCTGCGTCCACGAACCAGTCGAGAAAGCCATCTGTCGCTTCGGCCAGTCACATGCTTTACCCAGGAGACGATGAGCAGCCAGATCTTTCGACCAAGCCGCGATGTCAGCGCTGTCGCAAGAGCAAAAAGGGCTGTGATCGCCAGCGTCCGTGTGGGCGCTGTCGGGATGCGGGACTTTCGGCTGATCAGTGCATCAGCGAAGATGAAGGCAACGGTCGCAAGGGACGATATGGTCGCCACATGGGCGTGCCGATCAAGAAAGAGGAAGTGACCGCTCCAACACAGCCCGCTCTTTTGCCTGCGGCGCCCATCACAACGGCTGCCATGACGGGGGGTGATAAGAGTAAGAAACGGAAACGATAGCCGTGTGTGTCTGTGTGCATGGCACACTGCGGGGCTGGCGAGAATGAAGAAAGAGTGTTACATCTCGCTCGTTACGCGTCTCTGGAAGAAGGCCGTCAGCAGCTCAGATGTAGTGGAGTGATGACTGAACATTGCCATGTTTCGCGCCTCTTGTTCTGATGTTTGAGTCGCAATACGCCAACAAGTCGGCCTAACCATTTACGACTACTATAGAAGGAGTATGTAATCACGACGGTCCAACCTACCAAGACCATTACGCTCCTTGGTCGGCGTTGGGAAAGAGAATTTGTTGGAGTTGTTTTTCTATTATCTGTCTGTCCCTCCCTCTCAGTTGCAGAAACACGATGCAATCTGCCTTGCTTTATACGTTGGACTCTTGATGTTTTGCTCTTTTTGTGTGTTTCTTTTTGGGCTTTGGTTTTGTGTGTCCTTGCTGTATCGCATGGCTGGCTTTGATGATGGGTCGGTTCGAGTGTGGTGCGTTTGTGGTGAATACTAGGAGACGGAGTTTTAGCGGCAAGGTTTGCAGCAGACGATGGTAGGATATCGCAGGGTGGTGGCACGGATATTCGCAGGATATGGATGGAAGATGTTGGGCCAGCGAGAGGAAGGGAATCGTTGCGCGCTTCGGGATCGAAGACTTGACGCAGCGACAATCCTGTCCAGACGCATACTGATGGGACGCACGAAGGAAGTCTTTGGCGATGTGCACGGCTTCTACGCTCACCAATTTCAGGACCTATCTTGCGCCATCTTACGCCGTTTCTCACCTATTTTGTAACATGACCACTCACCCCAGCAGCAATGGGTGATTCTGATTCTATCTCTCCGACTGCATACCCTCTCTCTGAAGGCCACCAAAATGGGACAGCAGCAAAGCACACAGACAGTACAATCAGTACAGTCAAACAAAACAAAAGTCGGCGAAGGAAGAAAAAGACAACAAACAAACAAACGGCCCCCAGGAACAAAAAGGGGCCCACAAAGGATAGTTTGGAAGAATGGAAATGGGAAACTTGATGGGGTTGTTCTGTTCTACTTTGCAGAGATTTGGCAACACGTTTTAAGTAACTATAGTAGTTTTTTATTTTATATATCTGTGTATTTCCTGATGTGTCTTCTGCCTTGGGAATGCTCATCCTTTCGTGCGATCTTGTTTCGTTGGGCGGTTTTTGTGCACCGATAGTTCACGATGCATTGCGGATTATCTGGTCTTGTTCATTCTGCGATGGAAAGAAACATGTAAAAA
>SRPQ01000599.1:0-14600 GCA_018360075.1 Claviceps cyperi
TGCCTTGATTGATTACTTGTGGATTTTGATGTTCCATGCGCTGTGGTGTGAAATGAAATGATGGCGGGGGGCGTCTGGCAACAAAAAAAAAGCGCGATGCCAAATCCGGTTAGAATCGGGGAGATTTATGGGGCGAAAAGTGGAGTAGTCGCGCGATTAGAATAAGAATAATAGAGTCGCGCATAGCAATACTCCTTGTGCGATGCCGGACGATCCCGTCAAGGGTGAATGCACGTCTGGTTGGCCCAGCACGGGCCTGGTGACCCACAGGACTCTGGTAAAACCAAGAAGAGACATGTCTGACAACCAAGATGCAACCCGACTACACAACACACACATACTTCTGATTCTGCGCCACGTACACTTGTACAGTAGCGCAGATGGCAATCATGAGTGTGCGTTTCTGTGGTGTGACGCGGCGAGCCACCGTCTGGTCACGGCGCGCTATTCGTGTGCTGTACATGACCTGTTTTGCCACCGTATTCCTCTTCTTGTTCCCTCCACGTCTATTTTCTACATCGTCTGGCCGGGAGTTAGACGCGCTATTGCGCTTCATGGACGACGGCGCCCCTGACGCTACCGCGTTGGGGGCGGCCAACAAGAGTAGTTTTGACTGGACGCAGGTCCATATGACATATTTGCCGCCCCCTCAAGTGTCCGCATTACCCGCGAATAACAAGTACCGACGTCTTCCACCGACGCAGTATGCGTTCAAGGCTGAGTCGTCGAAGCAGGCCGCATTGCGCCAGGAGCGGAGGGACCAGGTCCGCAACGTATTCATCGCTGACTGGCAAAACTATCGCACGTATGCGTGGGGGAGGGATGCGCTCAATCCAGTGTCAGCGACGGCCAAGGACCAGTTTTCGGGATGGGCAGCCACGTTGGTCGATTCGCTCGACACGCTCTGGATCATGGGCCTGAGGGACGAATTCAACGAGGCCGTCGCGGCGGTGGGCAGGATTGACTTTGGCGTCTCGACCAGCAGTCAGGTCAACATCTTCGAAACCAATATCCGCTACCTGGGAGGCCTGTTGGCTGCGTACGATCTGAGCGGTCGCGACGTTTTGCTGGCCAAGGCGGTCGAGCTCGGAAACTTCATCTACGCGGGCTTCAATACGCCCCATAACATGCCTGTGGATTTTATTGACTTTGAAGTCGCCAAGCGTGGCACCGGTCTCGACATCGAACGATCGGTCGTATCAGCCTCACCCGGGACACTCTCGTTAGAGATGACGCGCTTGTCGCAAGTCACGGGCGATCCCAAGTACTACGATGCGGTCACACGCGTCATGCGGGTGTTCCACGAGCAACAAAATAAGACGAAACTTCCCGGTCTGTGGCCCGTAATGGTCTCCATGGATCGCATGGACGTTTCTAGCCGCAGGGAATTCAGTCTCGGGGGCGGCGCCGATTCTCTGTACGAGTACCTCCCCAAGATGCACGCCCTGCTCGGTGGCCAGGAGCCCATGTACGAGGTCATGACCGAGAGTTTTATGGAAGCAGCGACCGCTCATCTATTTTTCCGCCCAATGGTGCCTCTTGAAGATGACATCCTCATCGCCGGTAACGTAGATGTCAGTGGTGACGGCGAAACGCCTCTGGATCCCGAGAGCAGTCACCTCGTATGCTTCATAGGCGCTACAATGGCCCTTGGAGGTCGGCTTCTCGGTCAGCCCGAGCATGTCGAGACAGGTGCGAAGCTTGCTAAAGGTTGCGCGTATGCATACGCTTCTTTTCCTATTGGAGTGATGCCGGAGATGTACAACATGGTGGCGTGCGAGCCGCGCCTTGCGTCTAACTGCTCTTGGGATGAGGTAAAGTGGGAGCAAGAACGAAAGAAACGCAAGCAGTGGAAGCCCCATCTACCCAAGGGTTTCACGACAGCAAAGGATCCTCGCTACTTACTCCGTCCGGAGGCTATTGAGAGTATTTTTATCCTCTACCGCATTACGGGCAAGCAGGAATATCAGGAAACAGCGTGGACCATGTTCCAAGCGGTGCACAAGGCGTCACAAGCCAAGTACGGGCATGCTGCGATCAGTGACGTGACGATTCCTTTTGAAGAGAGCACCAAGGAGGTCAATCAGGAAGACTATATGGAGGTACGTACTCTTTTCGTCATGCAACTCACTGGCGTGAACCCAGGTGCCACTTCTGTAGGTGCTCAATTCGCGCGGGCTGCGACTGACGCTTCTTTCTGCAGAGCTTCTGGCTGGCAGAGACATTGAAGTATTACTACCTGATATTCTCACCACCCGACTTGGTCGACCTTGATGAATTTGTGCTGAATACGGAGGCGCATCCGTTTAGACGGCCGAGGTAGGAGACTTGGCCGGAGAATATGCTTCGTGCTTCGCGTAAGTGCACTTGGGGAGCGTGCTTTGTCCTGGGTGGCCTGATAAATCTTCAGTTTGTGCGGCACTGTGAGGACAAGACCGGGCGACTCCAATAGGAAGACGCTTCGACGAGATTCTGAGCACGTTCGTTTTACGCCAGGGAACGAGGTTGCTGGCCGAAATTGACGATGCCATGAGCTGGTTGTCCGCCCCTTGTGGCCGTGATTCCATAGTGGCTCACTCTCGTAGCGGATCTTGCAATAAAATGTCGACACCAATTGCCAAGTTGGGCAGCATGTCCCATTTGAGAAAGCTCACATGTCGTCCTATAGAGGAGTCCAAAGCATGTCCCGGCGGCGCTGCTCTAGTCCGTGCAATAATTTATGTAAGAAGAAGAAACAGCCATAATTGACTTCCCGCAGAATATCGTGTCGTGTCCGAGGCTCCGAGCGAGCCATGATGGATGAGCATCACCCCTCTTCTCTGTGCCACTTCATGGTTGGCCAAGAGTCAAGTCAACCTTTTATGCTACCCAGCAGTGTTTCCAACCGGGACGGGACAACGATGCTGGGTTATGTACTCAGCAGTCAGTGCTCAGTGCTCACCGAATTCACGACATGAAGGAACCAACATTTTTTTTGATATTTTGCTCTCAGTCGTTGCTCCGTTGTGACTCCCACGTCTTGACACCTATTGAAGTAATGGCAAGCTAGATGCAAATTATGTGCGACACGCATGCTCCACCTGGGGGTGCCGGCGATCAGCTCACTCAGCCTCTCAGACTCTCAGAGTAAGCGATGGCAGGTATTCGGACTCGTGGCATCGCGGGACGGGGGAGTCTATAGTATAGGGGTGCTTACTGTAAATATGAATGGCCAAGGTGACTGCATCATGCCTTTGTGCAACATCTGTGGCCAGTCTGAAACAGGGTGTTGTTTGCTTACAGTCCAGGCGCGGTTCTGGTAGGGCTTCGATTTACTATCTTCACTCCCCCCAAAAGGCGGCAGGTCCTTGGTGAATCAAGATGACCGTGCGGCAGTGTTGCAACGTCTGATAGCGCCTCATCATCTACGGGCGGGAGTGATCTGTATCGGGCTGTCGGGCGGGTTGTCCGATAGTTGATCTGCTATGCGCCTCGTCTGTTGTTCTGTTGTTCAGATAAACACAATACTATACTATATGTCACCGCACTATATGTCACCGTTCCCATTCTGTACCAACAAGTCGGTTCCTGAATATCCTTCAATAATATACATTAAGTCTGCTCTTCTCCACTCTGGACAGCTCTTTCTTTGTGAAATACCTCTCAGTTACATTGAGATGAATCCGAGATCGATGTTGACCAACAACTCCCAGCTATTCGACTGCGCGGCTGGGAGTGCGAATGGAAAGATCAAGAAACTTCGCTCCGCATGTGATGCCTGCCATGCTTCAAAAGTCCGTTGCAGCGGGGAGCCAATATGTGCGCGGTGCCAAAGAGAGTACGTTCCCAAAGATTGTGGCCTGGGGGCTGTTTGAGAGTATTGGGGAACTTGCAGGTAACACGAGATCCGCCCGTAGTAATGTTGCCTGCCATTATAGCTACAGGGCCCATCAAGGCAAGCCAAAGGGCAGTCTCAACAGGAAAACCATCGAGCGCATGAAGGCCGCAGGCTTTATCGAGCAACGGCCAGCAGCATCGCAACCTCCAGGGCATCATCATGGAACGAGCAGAGACAGCTCTACCGCTGCTTCTGGATCAACAACAGACAATCTGCTCAATTTTCTCGAGATTCAGCCTCCCGGCGAGAGCAGTGAGTCTCCCATTACTATTCATGCCACATCAAGTCCGTGTGTTGCCATGACGGGAGGCTTGCTCCCAGATTTCGACGCAGCCAATCTTGACGTATTTCTAGTTGAGTACAACCCATTTACAATTCCTCACTTATGCTGCTTGTCTAAACATGCAATCGCCGCTAACCGTTCTGTTCACCTAAGGAAACCTACCAAACACCCGAGGATAGTTACCCAAGAGCAGTTGAAGAATCATCTGGTACAAGCCCAGCCGATATGAACTACATCTTTGTCGGTACCCCTTCTCCCATGTCCAGGGACTACACAGAAGTAGCCACGTGCAGATGCATCCGAGAGATGACCCAGCAGATCAACAATGTCCACGCAGCATCGGCAGATCGATCCACGACTGGACTCGACGACGTGTTGCACTACACGCGAGAAATATCATCCTGCATATCGGGGCTTCTCCAATGTCACTCGTGTGGTGGTCAAGTCCAAGTCTTTGTGCTTGCATCCGTCGTGCTTTCGCTGCTTATGGAGCTCATGCACCCGTTGTTGGACTCACCAGCCGAGACGTCCCGACCCAGAGCACAGATCAGGGTAGGCAATTACGACATGTCGGGGCAACTGGGGGATGTATTGGAGAAAGTCATTGTGCGGTCCATCATCACGAAGCTCCGCCAGGTGGTGGATAAATTTGAGATGAAAGCCGACTTTTTGCGCAGCGAGACTGCACAGGCTGAATTTTTGAAGTCGGAGGCACAGAGGCTGAAAAGAGGGTTTGATAGGATCGAAGAGGGCACGGCGACCTTTCTGTAGCGCTCCAAGGAGTTCTCTGTCAAGCATACTCGGAAAAAGTCCTGTCTGATTCGGGGGTGAGCCACAGAGGCTAGTCTCTAGAGCAGCGAGCTGAGAGGACATGGAAACGTTCTGTGATGTTAGTGTCTAGACTCTGGATGTCCTACACGTTTGGTATCTGTAAAGATGGTAGAATCACATGTAATAATGTATGAATAGAAATCTCATTCCCTGTGAAAGTCCACCAGCCAATCGTTTTGGTTCTTGTGCTTGCCAACACTACAGGAAGTACCGGAACGGGCCAGATATTTGCCTCTCCGAAGCAGTACAGGCCTACAGGCCTCCATCTCGGTATTCAATTTGACCGGGCCGTAAATTGGCATTTTTGGGCACACAGGAAACCCCGTACTGGCACATTCCAAGTTAAAAAAGCTGGACAAGTACGCGGGGAAACACGCTGCTACTGCTAGACGAATGGGCCTCAAACCACATTCGCCTAAGAGTCCCATCAGCGAAGCCTTCACAGTAAATTGAAGAAGCATCTCGTTCGTCAATCGCCATGGAGTCCGTCGTAGATGGAAGCTCGCAGTCCCGACACCAAAGCGAAAATGACCGTCTCAACATCCAGCACGCCCTCGTCAAGTCCATCATGGGAGGCAAACTCCTCATGGCACCCGTCAACCTTGAGCGCCCCGACTTACGCATCTTAGACTCGGGAACCGCCCAGGCAAACTGGTTGCTTGACCTGGCTGCCTTGGTCCCCTCGACGGCGCAGCTGACGGGCACAGATATCGCGCCCGAGCAGTTCCCCCTGCCAAGCCAACGACCGCCGAATATGACGCTGCAGAAGCAGTCCATCTTTGAGCCGTGGAACGAGGCCATGTTAGGCAGCTTCGACGTCGTGCACCAACGCTTTGTACTTGCGGCGTGTCAGTCTGACAAGCATGGCCAGCGGGCCGTGGCTCATCTCTTGGCGCTCACAAAGCCTGGGGGCTGGATCGAACTACATGAGGGCAATATGCTGGCTATTCAGGAAGGGGAAGCCCATAGCGCCATGATGAGATTTCGGGACATCGCCGTGGCGTCGTGGGTCAGCATTGGACAGGTGCCCGACCCGGGCCCTCGGCTTACGGACTGGATGCGGGATGCAGGTGTCGTGGACATGTATGAGGAGGTTCAGACGATTGGGCTGGGAGCTGCGGCGAGGAATCAACAGGAAGCAGAGTGGTCGACTGAGCTTTGCCTGAACATGCTGCGGACGATTAAGCGAATGACGGCCGGTGAGTTGATGTTTGTTCTGATTTTCTCGCGCTTTGCAGACGCAACTAGCAGCTCAGCTGGGATGGTTATTAGGGCTCTGCCAAGCCTGGTGGTGGAGGGGATTAACTGTTGCCGCATATTGCTGACCATCGGATGCAGGTAAGGGCGCCAACGCCCCGAGTGAGCAGGAGTTTGATAGCTTGGAGGTGACCTTGCGCAAAGAATTGCAAGAGGTGGGCAACCAGTGGTACTATTATCTGGCGTATGGCAGGCGGCGCACATGAGACAGCAATGCATGAACTTGGATCCCGACCTTTCCAGAGCAGTGAGAAGTCGGAGGAACGACCGAAGGAACGGGAAGGGGGTGGAACGAGTAATGCAGAACCGTCGACCGCCGTCCGTGGCCACGATGGAAGCAGGGCTGATGCAACGGTCGGTCATTGTGGTTCGCCGACGAGACGTCGTACAAGGAACGCATTATGAGGTTCCGAATATGTGGTCGGGTTGAGGCTTCCGCTAGGATGTCGGCCAGAGATAAAGAAACGCTCAAGACTTAGTTAGAGTGCTCTGACAAGTGTAGGCAGAAGAATTCTGACAATACTTCGTGTTTCGATGCCTTGTCCGCCCACAGTGTCTGCCTGAGAACCTGACAATGGCCACCGAAGCCCAACCTAGTCTCGGGCTGGCTCTGGAATTGATGTCAAGGGTGCCTCTGATAGGTAACGGTGTATCCTCCCCCAAAGTACATATAAGATACCTACACAGTGCGCGGGTCTGACCAGAGAACAAGACGGCCACAATGACTGGATGCACATGATCCGCGCCTACTACGACTTCCAAGTCGACGACCGTTTCCAGCCTACCAAAGACCTAGCCGGACATGTGGACTTGAAGAGACTGGTGCAAGGAAGAGCCGGAGCCGTCTTCTGGAGCGTCTATGTCGAATGGTATATCGTGCCATGCCACACACACCCCGTATAAAACAGATACAAGGAAAGTGTCTAACAGTTGAGGGAGCACAGCCCAAAGGGGGAGAATGATTTCTCGGACGCAGTCCACCACGCGAGCATACGTGACACGTTCCAGCAAATCGATCTACTGCAGCGCATCATGGAAATGTACTCCGACAGGATGGAGATGGCACACAAAGCAGACGACATAATGCGCATCTTCAAGAGCGGAAAATGTGCGAGCCTCATGGGCGCTGAGGGCCTGCACCAACTTGGTAACAGTAGCAGCGTGCTTCGCATTTTCCATCGCTTGGGCGTTCGGTATATGACGTTGGCGCATGCGAAGAATAATCTCTACGTGGACAGCGCAGTAAGTTGTCTATTCGACCTGGGTCATGATTCAAGACGGGCAGCTCACTCTTTGCAATTAGACGTCTGAAGCCCCAATCCATCATGGATTGTCGCCTCAAGGAAGAGACATGGTCCGAGAGATGAACCGCATAGGAATGTACGTCTTGTGCTGCGAAGGGGAATTACAGTCCTACCAGCGATGAAAAAAGCTTGGCTAATTTGTGCACAGGATTGTCGATCTGTCTCATGTTAGTGAAAAGGCTATGGTGGATGCACTGGATGTTTCGCTGGCGCCAGTCGTCTTTTCACACTCCTCTGCGTAAGTGAAAACACGGACAAATCCGAGAACATGCGAAAGAGAAGATTGAAACTATGACTACTGAGTCTAATCAATCCCCGTAGCTACGCTCTGGTACCGCACGTGCGAAACGTCCCAGATCATGTCCTGGATCGGCTCAAGCAGAACCGTGGTATCATCATGATCAGCTTCATCCCCTGGCTCACCAACAAAGAGCCCGAGAAGGCCACAGTCGACAACGTAGTCGATCATATTCTGCACGTAGGCAACAGAATCGGATTTGACCATCTCGGCCTGGGATCCGACTTTGACGGGATGCCATCTCACGTCCAAGGTTTGGAAGACGTCTCCAAGTACCCCAATGTCGTGGCAGCAATGCTTGCGCGCGGTATATCGACCGAAAACGTGGAAAAGATCATGGGCATGAATGTCATTAGGGTGTTGAGAGAAGTCGAGGACGTTGCTGCCTCTCAGAAAGAGCTGTTGCCGGTACTGGAGGACGCTGTGCCTCAGTTGTGGGACGACGGCATCAGAGCGTATGTAAAGAAGTTGTATCCCCATGCCGAGCACGACAGAACTGGAGCGAGCGAGACGACGACTGTGGTCAAAGACACTGAAAAGGGGCATTGAGACTGCTGCTACATAGTTAAGACCATTTCTGCTGAACAAGACCACCCCTGTTCCGTCTTTCCCTCCCGTTCACCGTTCACCGTTCACCGTTCACCGTTCACCGTCCATCGCCTCGTCCAAAGATGGGCCCGTGAATGTAATCGTGTTGCGCCCACATCAGCCACAGTAAACAGTCGAAGATGAACAAGAACCAGGCCGGCACATGCCCATCGGGCCCCTGGTGTTTGTAGACGAGCCGTTCCGTGACGATGGCTGCCCGTGTCCACGGCCACAAAAACAGCGCTACGCCCAACCGGAACCACCATCCGCTTTTCGGTTGATAGATTGGCTGCTCGGCCAGCCGCCGCTGATACCATAGAGGCAGATTCAGCTCGTTTGCGCCCCGTGTCAGGACGCCCTGAATCGTGTTGTTAGCATCGTTGCGTACTGAATGATCTGTTGGGAGAGATGGCGTACGATGTATCGCGCGGACGGGAGTCGCTCGTTCGACGCGTCAACATTGTGCCTGCCGATGAGAGTATCCACCACAATAGGTGAGTCGTCCAGTAGGAGCTTGGCATTCAGCCGAGCGACCTGGTAAGCGATTCCTCCACTGCCAATCACACCACGCGAATCGTTAGCCACAAAGGAGGAAGATATGGGTGCACCATGCAACAGCTTCTCTTCTGGACGCACCCTTCGCTGAGAATCACCCTCTTGAGGTCATCTGATGTCAACAGGTAGGCAACGCCATGCACGCAGGCTGTCGCGTCTGAATTGTCCGGATCAAGGGGGCGAATTCCCCCATTGCCAGGGTCCATGTAGGGGATTCCCAAGACATTGAAGCACAGTGCGTGCGTCGGGATGCACGCGGCCTCGGTTCGCAACGGACGGATCTTGCGCCTCTCAATGAAGACCGAGGCGGACATATTGGCGCCAAACCCAAAATACCATGCTGCCGTTGCTGGCTCGTTTTTGCTCGATTTCATGGCTCAGATGTGAAGATGTTGAGATCCAAATTCGGATGGACGTTGTCGGGGAGAAAGTGACGAGTGCCGTCGTCGCGTGACGAAAGATCAGAAACGAGAGATGGGCGAACAAGCGGATGGCTTCATCCCCAGTTGCTCACCTTATGTCCCCCCTGCTTTCTTCATATCTAAGTACTTGGAATTTCATGGCTGTCTCGGGCTTTTTTCTTCATCCTAGGTCTCGGTACAAGTGATGTGCCTCGCTGCATTACAGATGCCGTGATGTCTGTGACGCCGTTTAGTGTCCGAGAAGTTTCCGAAGTCATGCTCAACTAGCAATCTTTTGGGCCCCCCCTACAATTCTCTCTTCTTTTTTTCAAACCCATCAATCCATCACCTGATTCCGCGAAAAAAACCTTCTGATTTCCTTTGTGCAGCGGGCCTACCGCGAGTCCGTTCAGAGTTGTTCCTTGAGAGGGAAGCTAGGAAAAGAGGCAAGGGAAAAAAGGGAGGGAAATCGTTACACAGGAAGAAGAGAAAAGAAAAATCCGCCATGGCCACCGTAGGAACTGAGGAAAAGAATCCCATCGGCTCAGCTAGCAACACAGCTGAGCCTAATGTCACAGAGCCTCAGAGACAGTACGCATCTGGCTTCAAGCTTGCCATCATTGTTGTTGCTCTATGTCTGTCACTCTTCCTATGTGGACTGGTAAGATTTGAATGCCTCATCTACGTCAAGACATAGCGGCTGATCGTCATAACAGGACCAAACCATTATTACAACAGCCGTTCCCATCATCACGAATGACTTCAAGGCCATCGAAGATGTCGGCTGGTACACGACTGCGTACCTGCTCACGACGTCCTCTTTCCAAATCGCCTACGGCAAACTATACACCACCCTGTCCGTCAAGATAATATTGCTGATGGCTCTCGCCATATTCGAGCTCGGTTCCATCATCTGCGCCGCGGCACCAAACTCCACAACCCTCATCGTGGGCAGAGCTATTGCAGGTCTCGGTGCGGCCGGTATTTTCCCCGGCAGTACACTTGTACTTGTTCACGCTGCGCCGATGGAGCGACGTCCGGCGCTCCTTGGCATCACGACCGGCATGTTTGGCATTGCCAGCCTGTGTGGTCCCTTTATTGGTGGCGCGTTCGCCGATGGCGCGACCTGGCGGTGGTGTTTTATCATCAATGTTCCTCTGGGTGTCATAACAGCGGTTATTGTGACATTCTTCGTCTTCACGCCCGTAGATCCTACGTACTCCGAATGGACGTTCAAGGACAAGCTCGCCTACGCCAAGATCCCGGAGATTCTTGTTCTTGTCGCGGCACTCGTTTGCCTTGTGCTGGGGCTTCAATGGGGCGGCACCACCTACGCTTGGAGTGACGGCCGGATCATTGCCCTGCTGGTGGTTTTCGCAGTGCTGACTACCGCGTTCCTGGTTTTGCAGGTCTGGCTGCCGAAGTCGCGCACGATTCCCACGAGCATCGTTAAGAACAGAAACATCTGGTTTGCGTCCATTTTTGCCTTGTGCAGCTCCGGCGCAATGTTTATCGCCGTGACTTATTTACCTATTTACTTCCAAGCCATCAAGAACGCTTCGGCGCTCTCTTCCGGCGTCAATGTGATGCCATTGATCCTGGGCTTTCTCATCATGTCCATTATCTCAGGTGTGATCACAAACACTACGGGCTACTATAATCCATCCATGTTTCTCTGCACTATACTCGCCTCCGTTGGAGCTGGTCTCGTCTCCACGTTTGATGTCGGCACCCCTCAACCACAGTGGATTGGATATCAAGCCCTCCTCGGTTTCGGCATCGGCTTCGGTCTCCAGCAACCCATTGTGTGCGCGCAGCACGTTCTGGACGAGAGAGACATACCTTTTGGCGTCGCGTTTATCAACATGATGCAGATGTTGGGCGGTGCCATATTCGTCGCTGTTTCGCAAAACGTTTTTTTGAATGGGCTGGCGAATGGCATCGCAGAGGCTTTGCCGGGATTTAACACTCACAAGATCATCGAGGGAGGCTTGACGGACTTCAAGAATCTCTTCACTTCGGATCAGCTGCCAAGGGCGATACCTGTCTACGCCCACGTTCTTGGACAAGTATTTTTGATTGCTACTGGACTGTGCGTGGGCACTCTACTCGGGTCGCTTGGTGTACAGTGGCGCTCTGTGAAGAAGGAAAAGGTGATCCAGGATCAGACAGATGTTGAGCGGAAATAGCCGTGAATGTGTGTATATTAAGCTCCTTTATTTGGAAGCTTAGGCGTAAATACGGGATGTCCCCTGAAAGAGCATGATATTGCATAGATCCTTCTGACTTCATGTCGCTGTAGCAAAGAAACGAGCAGCGAGCCACGGGTTCTAATGCGGTGGGGTATGGCAACAGGAGCGAGCCATAGCTGGTAGTTAATGAAAATAGAGTGATGATAAAGAATTCCAAATCCCAAGGCACACTCTTCCTTACCCTGAACAAGATTCTCGCCAACTCATCAACTGAAAGATCTACTTAGTTACATCTCACCAATCGATGGCGGATTTCACATCGCACACGGTAGGCCCAATAGCGTCATGCCCTGCATCTTGAATCGCCGAATCGGTCTCCGACGGAGAAAAACTCAACGGGGCAGAGACAGGCAAAGAATTCCATCGGCTGATTTTATTCCCTCTAAGCTCCGGGTCGTATGTATCGTGCTCGGATAGTCGCCGGCTCAGGAGTCGGTATCATACCGAGAAGAGAACAGTATTTTTTTACAATGAAGTGCCGTGGTCAGCAAGCAGTCGAAGACGTTGAACTCATTATCTTTCGTTGTTTTCTTCCTCGCCTTCATGTTCACAAACGCAAAAGTATCTTCGGTGACCATTTACGCGCTAGATCTCCAATTCTCACTACAATCAGGTAATTGATAGTTCCGATGGAGGCGCAACAAGACTTGACCAAACATCCTGAGGTGCCTCAGAACAAACTCGTCCTATATGTCCGAAAAGGTAGATTACGAACTCCCGCGGATCGTTCAGGGCCACATGCGGGCGCCTGTAGGGAAGTCGAGACACTGACACGCAACGCAAGCGATCCCAGCTCCTACCGCCAACAGTCTCAAGCCTCTCATGATACTCGAAGCGCTGGAAATACCCTACTCCATCCACCTAATCACGTCTCTGTCCCAGGAAACCTGGTATCACGAGATCAATCCGTACAAGCAGCTCCCGGCCCTCGAAGACGTTGACCTTGTAGAGACCAGCGGCGGAAGCAAGCGACGTCTGAACGTCTTTGACAGCAGCGCTATGCTCATCTACCTCTGCGACAAGTACGACAAGGATGGCCTCTTCATCGGGAGAAACGCAGTTGAGCGCGCTCAGGTGACGAGCTGGCTGATTGCCTATGCGGCCGGTCTCGGAGCAACCGGAGAGTGGTGGCTCAAAATGCGCCACGACGAAAACCTCAAGCCCGCGTTGACTGTCATCGAGAACGCGATTCGGAGAGAATACGACATTCTGGAGAAACGACTCGGGGAGCCGGGCCAGCGGTGGATAGCGCTGGGGGACCGGCCGACTGTGGCCGATTTTGCGATTCAGCCGCTGGCGAATCCGCGCGTGGCGAGAAATGCAGCGATCGATTTTGAGGCGTGGCCCAAGACTAAGGCGTGGAGTGAGGCTGTGGATAGGCTTGCGTATATTGAGCGGGCGACGAGACTAAACAATAAGCTGGGAATGACAGAGGAAGAGATTGAGCTACATGGAAGATAAACGGCAGTGGGTGATGCTGTAAGCCTGTGAGGCGGCGAAGTTGCGAGGATTTGTCGTAGGTACATATCAATAAGATGAAGCTCTGCACGCGGCCACAGCGCGTCTGTTGCAGGAGCTCTGAGGAAAATATTGCCAAATTGCACGCCTTGTTCCATTGGAAGAAAGCCCAATTGTAAAGCGTTCAGCAAGTACTTGCACGATATCCCGTAAGATGTCTGCTTTGTTACATGCCTAAATAGCGCATGCAATGCGAGAATGGCGACAGGAGTGAGCTGGCCTCCGTCTTGTCTTAAGTAAATCAGATTGTCAAGACCGTAACAGCGTGTCGGATAGGTATGGGTACTTGGAGGTCCGATGACGCTGGGCGGTAATACAGGGCAGAAGTCACGTGCACACACACAGACACCTATTTTGTAATTAGAATGGGCCCCTGAGGAGGAAAGAGAACAACAACACGAAAAACAAGACAACAAGTGAAAAGTCAATCAATACAATGGCCCAAAACCCATTATTTGTAACAATTAAGAGTCTCACGGCCTTTATCAAAGATCTAACCATCGATTACAAAATTTTACCGACAAAATGACGACTGCCTTGAAGAACGAGCAGACGGCTTTTCTCCGCACTCCAAGCGACTGGACGAGTTGGATTGATTCAATCAAAGCTGTCGCAGTCCATTACGAACTTTGGGACCAAATCAGACCGGAAGGTGCCCATGAGCCACTTAGGCCAAGATCAATCCCCCCTGTCTGCCCAGAGGCAAGAGATTACCAAGGGTTGGCAGCCTTTCCGGAGCCGACCATTGCATCGCACCTATCAGCGGCAGGCTTGAGAGCCTACAGAGTGGACGTGGAGGCTTTCAATACCCTTACGACCACATACAAAACAGCAAATGACCTCTACGAGAAGGAAAGGAAAAATCTCGCAAAGCTGATGCAGATACAGTCGAGTGTATCAATGCACTACAAGGACACATGCTGCAACCCGGAGCAACCGCTTTCCGAGATTTTAAGACTAACCTGCGACACGATACGCCCATGGCCGCAAGTGAACTCAAACCATCGACTATATTATCAACACCGTCTCACATTAATAAATACTAACGCAAGATCGTATCACTCCTATTTGCGGCCGTCACAACTCGCCCAGACATAGCGTTTGCCACCTCGCGACTCGCACGGTTTCTGACGAATCCAGCTCAAGAACATCATGACGCGGCCGATCGCGTTCTTCTCTACCTATATGATACGAGATGGCTGGCATTACAACTAGGGGGCGGGACAAAGCTTCAAATAGGAGTGATCCGATCTTGCGTTGGTATTTGTTAATCTGAGACGGTGTTGATAATATAGTCGATGGTTTGACGACAAGGCTTCAAATTGCGAGTGACGCATCCTTTGCTGACAACACAATCGACAGGAAGAGCTCGCAAGGTTATGCGATCAAGTTATTCAACGGTCTTATCGCCTGGAGAGCAAGCAAGCAGGATACTG
>SRPQ01000006.1:0-109005 GCA_018360075.1 Claviceps cyperi
CCGTGACATTATGTGTGGTTGAGATTCAATTGATCAGATGGAAGTAATGATGTAGGAGGGAAAAGTGCGACGCATGCTTATCTGCGACGCATGGTTATCACGCACGTTAATCTAGCTCTTTAGTCAAATATACACCACCATTATGCCCCCCAAATTGCTCAACAATTATTAATAATAACCCAGTTTCTTCAAGGCATAACGTCGAAGAAGCCTGCTACCTCTCCCTGTCACCGACTCGCAAATGTCAATAGTACTGACTGGACTGCGCAGTGTCCGATGGAGAAAAAGTAGGTATCACCTACGCACATGTTGCATGTCTACATGTATACAGACGGAGACATGTGTAGCTATTCACACAGACATCGGTAACTACATCGCACTGCCATCTAGGCCTGTTGTATTCATTTCGTATGCTTCGTGTATAGGCCCTGTCACGCTGAGCGCCATGCGCCGTGTGCTGTGTGCTTTACGCTGTGCTGTATAGATCCAGCCTCCAGCCTCGTACAACATCCAGCCCTGCCGCCAAACTCGTACACCCCAGCCCTTCCGCAGCGTGTCTTCCCCTGTCCAACATGGCATGGTGTACCTACTATGCGCGACAGAACTCTCTGAGTTACATGTGCAGCCTCCTTGGCTCCCTGGCCTCTGGCCATCAAGCCTCCCCGTCCCATGCAGCTTACCTGATGAAGGCTGCCAAACAACAAAAACGCCGTGGTATCAACCTGCTTTCGAAGCCCAAGAAAATGCCATATTTACATTCTGTGAGTAATTATAAAACGACCTGTGGAAGGAAAGAACAAAGAACAGAAACCTGATGGTTAGAAGAAAGAAAAGACAAGGAGGGGTAAAGAACAAGGAAGAAGGAAGGGATAAATGAAAAGGGGCATGAGATATTCCAAAAGAATAACGTAGTAGAGAAAGGAATAGAAAGAAGCAGAAAATAGGAAGAGGCCTCTCCTGCCCGTATATGGAGGAGTTTCCGTCCGTGTACGTCCGTATAGAGTCTCCCGCCCGTGTGCAGAGAAGTCCCGCTCATGGCATAGAGAATCTCCAGCCCACCACAACAAGTCCAGAGTAGTCAACAGCAGCTCCAAGCTCTCTTCTATCGACGCTCCAGAGCCTCCGCCTGCAAAGCCAACGCCTTATTCCCTTGCAGAAGCTGCTCCAGCCAATCTGCAGCCATAGTCAGAGTAGTGCTCTTACTAAGGCCACCGCCTCTCAGTCCGGGAACCAGCACGCCCAGGTCGTCAAAGCCTTGCTTGATCAGGGTCCGTCGCTTTTGCTCGCTGCGTATATGATTCTCGCGCTTCTGTTCCTCGGAAAGATTCTCGCGCGGGGGCTTTGCTGCAGCAGCAGCGGTGCCAGACTTGCGACGTCGAGGGCCACCGGCTGTTATTGCTGTCGCGTCGGGTGGGGGTTCTGATCCGCTGGCAGACCTCTCCGGCCTCGTCTTTCGCTTCCGGACAGACTTTGTGGAAGCGGCGTAATCGTCGTCGCCGGCGTGCTCTTCTTCGATAGTCGACCTCGGCACGTTTCTGCTCTTCCTTCTCTTTCTGGGAGGGGCGTTCAACTTTTCTTTTCGCGTCGTGTGAGTGTATGCATCGCAATTGCTGCTTACGTCTCCGGTCCCGTTGCTGTTCACGGCGCTGCTGGGGCGGGGGTTAGCCGCTCTTGGCTCTATGGCCAGGGAATCGAGAAATTTCATCTGCTGTTGATGCATGGCTTCCACGGACTCCACGGTAGGCTCTGGTACGTACCCCTGGACATCGGTAAATCTAGCATCGGAACCCCATTGGATATCGCCCACAGCAGGTGCCGGGTGGGTCGCCTTTTGTTGCTTCGATCCAAACATCCATCCGGTGAGTGAGTGTTCGGTTTCGGCAACCTGGCTGCTTCTTCGAGTCTGTTCTTTGAACTCCTCCATGGGCTGATGTTGGAGGTGGCGCATAGGAAACGGTGCACTCGAGCGGCGACCATTGCTCTCGCTGTCTCTGATACTGCCGTCCTGGCTGCTGTCACCTAACGATTGGCCATTACAGGCCCGTGAGCCGTTTCGAAGCAAAGTCGCCGCCGCGTTGAGCACGTCGTCAGAATGTTGCTGATGCTGCGACGGTTGGAAAGTTTGTGGTTGAGTCTGTGACAATGACGGAGTCGGATGCAGCGACGGCGCGATAGCAGCAGGAGGAGGAGGTGGTGGCGGCGGCGGCGGCATCATGCTTGAGCTAGTCGACAGCATTCGCGATCCATCGTTTTGTTGATCATGGGGGAAGCCAAAGTCTCTCACGGTAGGGTCCTCTTGCGACCCAAAAGAGGTGGACGAGCCCATAAACTGCGGCGGAAGGTCGAGCCAGGCGTCGCTAAAGTTGAGGCCTTCGCCAAACGAGGGCGTATTGTACTGGTTGGACGTCATATCTTGGAAAAAGCAACTGAGGGCTTTGCTATCCGTCTCTGTCAGGAGGGGAGTCCCCGGCGCAGGTTCAGGTGCGCCATCAAAGAGGTTCTCTTGCGAAGTATCTACGGAGTCTGGAGAGAGGGGCAATCAGCGCAGAGGTCAGCATGACGACAGCGCGCAAGTCGCATGGTCCGGAGACGACGATGAGGGGTTCAGTGTGCACATACAGCCAAACATGAGCAAAGGATCGGATCCAGGCCGTGAAGAAGCCATCCTGGGAGGGTGCTGCACTGCCAGCATGAGGAGCGCACTTTATCGTGTCGGTGAGCTTGACGCGGCAGGTTCGTGTGGCCGACGGATTTCCGGCCGGCCGGGTGCGTCGTGGCGATAATGCAGAGACGAGAGAGACGGGGATGATACAGAAACCCAGGGAGCCTCTCGTCCTCCAACAAGTCACTGGTCTCTATAAGGGAGGTGCTCGACGAACGGCAGGAGAGTGTCGATACTCATTCCTCCCAAGTTTGTTCGCGTTCACAATATCAGGCCACCGGGGAAATCCGGGGTATTAGGCAGTGTGAGGAACGGATCTCGGTGACAGTTTGGAGTTGGGACAGATTGGCGCGATATGTTATTATTATGGGGGTGGGCGCGCTGGAAGCAAAGAAAGATGGATGACATTGGCATGAGCGGAGGTGGGGCCGCAGGCTCTTTTGAGCTTTTACTTTACCTTGTTGCGATGTCTTCACTGCACCGATTTCCAACACCACGACGGGGGACCCTTCAAGTCTTCAAGTGCCGCGTCTGGGCGTCTCTGGGCGCCTGTAACCCCTGACCGAGCTCTGATCAGCGCGATTCAGGCTTCAGCAGTGCAGCACCATAGGGCCACAGGCAGCCTGCAGCCACGGGCACACCTCTGTGACCTCTCCCTGATCTGCGCTAACGATGCACCAAGGCGTGCGCGTACTGTTGATGAGGGCCGACACGCTGGAAACGTCATCTGGAAGCAATTGCTGATAGGTATGCTGGAGCCGCTCAACTACCTACATAGTTAACCCATAACCTACATAACCTAACGTTATAACCTACATAACCCAGACTCCGTTGCGGCGTCAGGGCAGACCAACACGCCGTCTTCCTCATACTTCGCCTGCGCCACGTCGCGATGCTGACTCCGTCACAGTCGCGTCTCCCATTTGCCACGCCACGCGCCCAATTACACGCCCCCGCTGGCCAGGATCTACAGTCCGTGGGTGTATCGCAATAATACCTCCCTGGACCCTACGGCCTTAAGGTAGTACCTAGGCGAGCTTCGGGGTTGCGTCCTGTCTCGTCTTGCACCGACGGGGTGCCTAGGAGAGGGTGTATGATTCCATCAACGTTCCCCCCCGTATGAAGTAATGCATGTGTGCCCCGGGTCACAGTGGGGATTTCACTTTTATGTACATATCCGACCGACAACAATCACATGTCAGCGGGGCTTGTCGCTTATGTATTTAGTAGAGAAGGCTTTCCTGCCATCCGTTTTGTTCCGATACTTCACCTGCGTGGCGCTTCGGCCGCCCGTGCCTGGATGCCGCGTGGCTCTATCGTCATTTGCGCAGCATCAAGCAGCCCTCAGCGTGTTGACGGACGCTGTGGGAAACGTGGCAGAGCAATCCCCGCTTTGTACATCCAGTGAACCAAACATTCCCCCGCTCGTTTCCCCTCTGCGTCCTTTAATTACCATTGATGGCTGTCTGACGACCATTTTCGCTGAAAACCTGTCTGTAACATCTAGACTCCCCGTCACGAATGGCGTTTCCTATGATCGACGTGATGACACTAGTGACTAGACAGGCAGGTTGGGCTAGCCCAATCTCCAGTTCCTCGAATTCGACTCCATGAAAGCCCTAGCTAGACCAGGAGAAAGCCTCAGTGCTAGTTCCGACTTCCGAGCGCCGCTTAACTACACTTTGCGGGCCCGCTATAGTCTTAGGTACCTAGGCCATGGAGACATCACAATGATCACACGTACATGCGTGCGCCGCACACTGGTGAGAACATAAAGTGGCTGTCGTGGAAAAGTGTGAATGGCCTCAATCTGAGCCTCAATAACTAGAGGAAGGCCGGTTCGGGACGAGGCTGAATGGCGCGCGATGGCTGGCGGCATGGCTGCCTTCAGCATGAATGGTTGTGCGGCATGCCGCAACCGGCGGGAGAGACAAACTTATGATGGGCAACACACTCTTCAAGTTAGCGATCCCCAAAACTACTCATGGACGATTTGACTTGGACATTTTTCACGCTTTTACCCGCGATAGTACATTATGCTCCGTACGTATAGGCGTTATGTTCCTCTCTCTCGGGGCCTCAGATGGATGAAAGAATTGTACTCCGTATGTACGGAGGAGCATCGTACCAGGTATGTATTCACGACGATTGCCGTTTGTGTTTCGAGAGAGATCTGACGTCCACGGCCGCACTATCAATGATGATGTGGCGGCATCTTCATCACTCAGTGGAGAGACCACTTCGGTCACCAAATACTGGTGGAGCCCATTCGGTCCTTCAACAATAAATACGTCCAAGAGTTCGATAACTCTCTTGTAGCCATGCCTTCCTGGCCCAGTTTCACGAATCTGGCATAGAATCTCGGCTTCTCTATCAGGAAGGGGTTTGTCTGACCCAAGTCCGACTTTGACAGCAACACAACGTCTGCAGGGCGAAGCCAATTTCTCAAGAGCACACATTCTCGGCGCCAAACTTGTCAAACATACTTCTCGAAGAGGTCGCGAGCCAGCCACACCGTGGCGAATGCCCCAAATCTGAGCTTCAGCATGATTCGATATCCGGGCTCTTTGTTCACGTCGCTTGCTGCATAGCGTGAGAAGGGCTGTGCAAGTATTTATGGAAGATTGTGGAAATACTAGGATCCTTTGTCGCTGCCTACCTATTGTGCGGTCAAGCAGGTCAACAGATTGCTGACCCTTGATATTATGGAGTAATGCATGCAAACGTGCAAATAAAGCCACGGCAGAAGTTAGAGTTATGCAAGGTCACCCAGTCATCCAGTCACTCGGTATTCAACTGTACAGCGTCCAACAAATGGTGTCAAAGCATGCTGCTGTAAAGTTCTGCCGAATTCATGGCATGTAAACGCCCCCTTTGCCCTACGCCCTCAACCAGGAGCATATCCCCAACACAAACATAGACGTCAAAATATCCGACCGCACCGTCGTAAAAATCTGCCCATACTTCAAGCCCACACTCAGATACCCCTTAAAGGGCTCCGGAACGAAGCCCACAACCGTCCACACGAACCCCGGTGGCGGCGGTCGTCCCTTGTCGAGAAAGAACCTCGTAGTAAGCAGCACAGCTTCCGACGTGGCAAACATCCAAAAGAACAAGCGCTTCTGTCGCTCAGTCTCATCTTCCGGACCAGCCACTCCATGCTGCTGGGTGGCCAACGCAGCGGTGTCTCGCTCCAGCTTGGTTCCGGAGAAGTTGGTGAAGAGAGTGAGGTAGAAGCCCAGGCCGAGAGCGACGAGAGCGTGGATCAAACGCCATATTGTGTGGTAGGAACTCCTTTGCGTAGAGGGCTGTTGTTGGCCGGGCATGCCCATCATGGGGGGCATGCCCATCATGGGGGGCATGCCGGGGAAGGGAGAGCTTCCAGGTGCACGGCCTGCAGCACCCATCATATGGGCCATCATCTTCATCATGGGGTCTTCTTCCATGTTGGGGATGCCGCTGGCGCTGGCGCTGGCGCCTGGGCCTGAGCCTGGTGTGCCTGGGGTGGACTGACCGGGCCGCTCAAAGCCGAGCATCATCTGGCGAAGCTGGGCTTCTGAAATGGTGGGCTCTGAGCCAGTAGCAGAAGTGGCCTTCGGCTCGTAGTAATGCTGCGAGATGTCGACTTCGTCGGGGTCAGCATGGGTTTGGGCCGCCTTCGGTGACGTCGTAGTCGTGGCGGCTGGCTCTGCTGAAACAACAGGCGCAGCTTGTTGAGTGTCTAGAGAAAAATATTAGATGTGCTCGGTTTGCTACCTGTGAAATTCCTTGTTGTCACGTCCATCCACCACAACTCACCTCCCACGACCCGGCCGCCGAGGCCAGTAATCTTGTTCAGTCTGTCGGCGCCGCCAGACTGTAATTTGGCATTTCTGCGCTCCCGGCGGAGGCGCGCTTGCTCGGAGGCTCTTTGAGAGGCGGCATCGCTGGCAGACGAAGCCGCATCGGCGTGCTTTGTCATTGCGGCTGGCTGACTGAGGGAGCTTGGCGACGTTAAGAATCAATCGTGCAAAGGCGAGACGGAAAAAAGGCGACCTTGGGTTGGTATCTCCATTGCACCATGTACATAGGTACCTATGTACATACTGGTACCTGTCCAGTGTCTGCACGTCGAGCTGCGACGCGATTGGCCGCATCCCCTGTGTCCTGAAGTGAGCCTCTGGACCACCGATATGTACGCCATGCGGCCGGCGCCATCCAAAAGCTTCCAACTTCCGAGTGTAAATTGAGCTGTCGATGTCTCTCTGCGCAAGTCGATCAGTGATCTGTATTCCTGACATTTGTTCTGGGCCTATAGCCAGGGCCTTCTTTGTACCAGCATTCGACCAAAGAACATTGACGGACCAGAGTTCACAGGATTCGTCCCAACTTAGCAAGGCTCGTATGACTCACGAGAGGCAGCTTTGCCAGGCTGCCTCTAGTAACTAGTTACGCTCCAGATTCTATGTAAAGTTATTGATGCCGATGATGTAGGTATATGCACAGAAGCTCATAAGGTCTGCCACGCATGGCCATGGACCATCATTAACTCACTCCGTCGGGTCTCGAGACTCGCCGTTCACACATTCGTATGAACGAACCCCGGCACCAAACCTGATCTGGGCCCGGTTGCGCCCCCTGATTGTTAGAACGAGCACAAGAGATACGATCAGTCTTGTACCTATGTATATGGCAAGCATCTCCTAGCTCTTCGAATATCCAGAAATATCCAGAGTCACTATGAAGCCATCTCGCGATGGTGGCGAAGGATAGTGCCTACTATCGCCACGTAGAGCGTGCAAATGGGCAATTAGCTATGTAATAGGGCCTGAGACACCTGATAGCGAATTCTGCACTGGACGTACGGATAGTCCATTCGGGCCTCATAAGACGACGTCCATGTAGCCTATAGGTATTCATACATGTTCCCTCTCTTGCCCGGCTTCCCATCTTTTTGTCCCATGGCAGGACCGATCGAGCTTTTATGCACATAGTTAGATAGCTGCTGTCTCATACTCCGTACGGATAGGTTCCTTCCACAACCATGTACTCGGTATTCAGTATCCTGTCTGCCACTACCCACAATATCTGCGAACTGAGACTCGAATTTGACTAAAACGAAGAGTCCATCAAGAGCCCTATGTTGAAAAAGGCAGTCCACCGTGCCACTTGAGTCATGATGAGTCACACCTTACGCAGTTGATTCTGCCCAAACGATGCAGACCTCTCGCCTGGCACTCCCGCAGCTGCACTTCAATTCTTATTTTGAGGCGGGTCTCTACATTCTAAAGCTATGCAAGGGCGTCAGCCAAGAAATGCTACGGCAATCGGTCCAGGACACCAGATTCAACATGCACTTCCAGATCATGACAGCAATTTGGGCATGTACAAGCTTCTCTGTGTTGCGCAGTTGAGAACACAAGGCGTCTGCCTTGCATTGAATTCACTATCGCAGTTCTTCACATCGCGTTCTGTCGACATGTTCCGTCGGTAGAGAAAACTTGTCTAGGTAGAGCATCTGACGCCTTCAAGAATATAAAAGGAGCCCTATCCTTCCATATTTTACACCTCGACTTTGGGATGGCATCATTGAAACACGGATTATCGCGTGATTATAACTTCAGACCGCCGGCTAAGAAACTCTGTTGTTCACAGTAGGCGGAATTGGTCTGTGATGAAAATGCCTGAAAGGGCTCTGAGACCGATGTGGTACTTGTTCAAGGGACAAGGTGTTGGTTAGCCTTATGGCTGAGTGAGGTCTTGTCCCCTTGGTTACGTATCTTCAGTCGACATGACTGACGCGCTGAAGTCTTGACTGACTTCAGTCTTCAGAGAAACACGGATATTACCGGTCCGTGATAAAAATGCCTGAAAGGGCTCTGAGACCTAGTACTGTTCAGTGTTTGAATCCGGCAATAGGCCCCAGAGACCGAGTCAAGTGAGCTCCGGCCTCCTGAGTGTATGACTACCAGATCTCTCCAGTTCTGCAGTTGCTCCTTCAATCAATCACTTTCAGTTACTTGACCCGTCATCCTCACTTGAAACAGGTTATGACTTATGAGCCCGGACGCGTTGGAGCTGTATCACATACGTTCCATTCATCTCACGCACCCCAAAAATGCTCAACTGTCCACTGCACAAGGATCGGCACAAAGCTCAAATTTGACCAAAGATTTTTCGACCCTTGAAGAGGGGCAACGTCATGAAGAAATTCCAACAATGTATCTGACAGGCCAGGAAATCGCGCGGATGGTTAGAGTAGCGATTACTGGGCACTTGAACCCCAATCTCGGCGGCACCCCTCCTTCTCCTCTTGTCTGAATCCAAGTTGGGGCCAGCGAGGAGGAGGTCATCAGACTCATCACTGGTCATCGACATATTTGCCGAATACACCAAGGTACAAATTGAGTGGTATCTAGTAGTTTAAAGCCCAATGTGCTCAAAAACTCTAACCAGGGTGTTATAACAGATGCGAGGCGATTGCTTGAGGCCATATGGTGAGTGCCCTGAGTAAGCAAACGCGGCCATCTTACTCAACAGGGAGGTATTCAACTAGGTATATTAGGTATATGGCTTCAAGCAATCGCCTCGAATCTGGTATCGCACCCTGGCTGGCGTTTTGAGTATACTGGGCGTTAAACCACTCACATAGGACCTTGGCGTGTTCGTCAAAGGAAATCTGTACGTTGCTATATATAATATATGTCGATGACCTCCTCCGGGCTCCTTGCTGGCCCGAAGTTGGCAGACATTGCGGCACTCAAAGCCGCTCTCTCCAAACGCTTCGAAATGGAGGGCCTGGGCGAATGTGATTATTATCTTTACCGTGACCTGGGCATGGAAATCGTCCGAGATGGCCCAAATCGCACGATTCGCCTTAATCAGGATTCAGAGGGCCTACAAGGCTACACCCGAAAGATGGTTCGCAGACCATTTTCTCAGTTACAATGTCTAGTTCCATACCTCAAGATCAACTCTTGTTATCGTTTACTCTCACGTCAACGGCGCATGATGCACGTTGCTGTCATCGTGAAGCGACGTCATGCCGCAACCCGCAATCAACTAGGGCCAGAATCGGCGCCGCTGGTCTACCGGTAGATGCGAGTTCCTCTTTGACGGGCAGTTGAGCCGATGAGCTTCCTGGCAAGACGATGCCATTGGTCGAGACTCATGTGATGAACATGCTATCTTTGTCCGTCTGCATTGAGAATGATGGATGGGCTCGTTTTATCAACGTGCTCATGGCCCTTTCAGCCCGTTTCAGCAGTGCCCAGTCTGACGTCGCTGCCCCCCGCAATTTGCGGTCCTGCTCCACGTGAGATGGGCCCTGGAAATGGAGCCAGTTGTCAAATGTGAGGGCCCTCAACGGTCTCTGGCCCGAACATGAGGGTTGACTACTAGTACGAAACTCGTTGGACCGCGGTTCCTCCGACTCTTGTTAGTCTCGATGAGCACGCGGTGCTTGAAAGCTGGAGGTATGTCAGCAATCATAAGTTCATAACTGCGGTACAATGTGTCGCCGATCAACCGGTGCCTCGATTCAGATGGAAGCAATCGAATGTGACGTGCAAGGATATCTGTCATCGGCTAAATACATACATACATACATACATACATACATACATACATACATACATACATACATAGGTACTCCGTACATTTGCCCCTGGAATCCTGGATGGGGAAAAGCTGGGGGAAAGCTCCCTTGCGATCCTTTGATCTGAGAAAAGGAGCGAGCTGAACAAGGCTGCGCTTGCCGAAGCTGTAGGTAGGCTTGGCTGTTGTGTGTTCCGCTTTCGTACTCGTTGCCAGTCGGGAACTGGCCCCTTCTTTTCTTTGTGCTGGTATGCACCAATTGAGACGCAAGTACCGTCGACTGAGCATTCTAATTTTCCTTCTGCCTCGTCTCATCGGGCCTGTCTGTCCCTAGCAGTTTGCCTCTGACAACAGCTTCTCGCAACTCGGTCGACGTGGACGATTCGCGACCAAGGACAGACAACAGACGCCAAGCAGCGCTGATCCACACGGCATCTCGTGACGACGTCATTGCAGCCTCGCCCTCGGCTTCAACTCACCCATCCTCGTCGTTGCATCCTAGCTCTGCCTCGCCAAGTTGCTGGTCAGTGGTGACCATAGATCGATGCGAGACTGATCCGCACTGCAACACCCGCATTGGCACGCTTTGGCGCCGTCCGTCTCAGCTCCGTCCTCCCGGCTACATGTCCGACTCACTGGCATTGTTCTATTACGCAACAGAATATCTGTCTCATCGAGCGAGCGAGTCTTTGTCCTGAGCTGTTGTGGCAGAGGGTCATCGCCCGACGTTGGCTTGGCTGTGCTAACTCGACTCAACATCTTCAAGGCATCCATTACATAAAGTACATACAGTACATATCTACTTCTGAGAGGAACCACTCTACCGCTGCAGCCTGCCGTTTAGCTGATGTTCCGAGGTCCATGGTTGGAAACCTTGTCTTGTCTTTCTTGACTTGACTGGGCCAGATACCGTCACCTCGCATCTCCACCTCCACTTAGCTTACCACACCTCTCCCATTCAACGCAGACGGGCGCTGCTGCTTGACAGCCCCGAAACCGCCCAAGATTCCTCCGACAAACTCGTCCCGTCTCCCCTCCAACATTCCTTTGCGAGCCCTCCATACCCGCCCACATATCGACCAGGAATCTCAATCTGCCTCTTTGCTTGGCGTCTCCAATCCCGCTCAACCCTCTCAGACGAGGCTTTCATCAGGATCCGAGTCCTCTTGGACCGACACCGGCGATATAGGAGATCAGCCCGCCGACGACAACGATCCCGTACGCCTCCAGCTTCCCGACGAGCTGGAGAAGGAGCTCCTTCCAGGTGTGCAGAAGCGCTCGTCCAAGCACAAGAAAAAGGTCCGCATTGACGACCATCTGCCGCATTATCACTCTCAGTCAATACCGCCCGTACTCATTGACAAAGAGGCCATCGAAATTCCTCTTATACAACCACGGCGACCCTCGCGCGCAGAACGCTGCATTGGAGCCGTCATGACGGGACAGTCGGGCTCCATTCATGGCCTCACGGGCAAGGCCCTGATGTATGCGCCATCCTCCCAAAACATTGGCTGCTTTTGTGCATGCGCCGATACATATACTAACTCGACGTAGTTATTTCACGAGTATATTTGTTTCTCTCGGCGTGTTTTTGTTTGGTTATGATCAAGGCGTTATGTCGGGCATCATCACGTGCGTATCCCTTCGGCTGCGGTCTGGTGCTGATGCGTTTTGTGTACGCGTGTGTGCGCGCATAAGTAATGTACTGTTGTGAGGTTTGTCAACTAACAATCAAGATGCTTTACACAGTGGCCCATATTTCATTGATTATTTCAATCATCCGTCCAAGGCTCAGGTTGGTACTATGGTTGCCATCCTGGAAATCGGCGCATTCATTGCCTCGCTTGTTGTTGGTCGAGTCGGAGACATCATCGGTCGACGACGAACCATTCTGTACGGATCGTGTATATTTTTTGTGGGCGGCGCTCTGCAAACAGCGGCCACATCCATGGCAATGATGATGGTTGGGCGTATTATCGCTGGTCTCGGCGTGGGTATGCTATCGACCATTGTGCCCGTATACCAGTCCGAAATATCGCCCCCGCACAACCGCGGAAAGCTGGCGTGCATCGAGTTCTCCGGCAACATTATCGGCTACACTACTTCTGTTTGGGTAGACTATGGCTGTGGCTTTATCGAAAGTAATTCGTCATGGCGAATTCCGCTTCTCATGCAATGCGTCATGGGTGCTCTACTGGGTATCGGTAGTCTGGTTATTGTAGAATCACCGAGGTCAGTCTGCTTCCATTCCTTCTGTGGGCAATCAAGGCGAGGCTGACTTCTTTTAGATGGCTTCTCGATAACGACCACGACGAGGAGGGCATGGTTGTGATTGCCAATCTTTACGGCGGCGGTGACATCCACGACACCAAAGCCCGAGACGAGTACCGGGAAATCAAGATGAATGTTCTTCTACAGCGACAAGAGGGCGAGCGAACCTATGCGGAAATGTTCCGCAAATACCGAACGCGCGTCTTTATCGCCATGTCTGCCCAAGCGCTGGCGCAGCTCAACGGCATCAATGTGATTTCCTACTACGCGCCGTATGTGTTTGAATCTGCAGGTTGGGTTGGCCACGATGCCGTTCTCATGACGGGCTTCAACGGAATCACATACTTCTTGTCGACGATACCGCCTTGGTACTTGGTCGATCGATGGGGGAGACGGCCGATCCTTCTGTCTGGTGCCATCGCCATGACGATTTCTCTGTCGCTCATTTCTTACTTCATCTACCTCGACATCCGGTGGACGCCGAGGATGGTGGTCTTGTTTGTCATGATATACAATGCGGCATTTGGATACTCATGGGGACCCATTCCTTGGCTTTACCCTCCCGAGATTCTCCCCCTCAGCGTTCGATCCAAGGGTGCCAGTCTCTCTACGGCGACCAACTGGGCCTTTAACTGGTTGGTGGGAGAGTTGACGCCCATTTTACAGGAGAGAATCCAGTGGCGACTCTATCTCGTACATGCCTTCTTCTGCGTGGTATCTTTTGTAATTGGTGAGTCAAGAGCTTTTTACTTTCGCTGTCATCCACATACAAATTATGACACACGTGACATGACTGACCGTGGTGTCTTCCAGTCTACTTTACCTATCCCGAAACATGTGGCGTGCGTCTGGAGGATATGAATTCGCTCTTTGGTGATGCTAGCACCGTCATGGGCACACCGTCTATTCAGGCCGACAACGAATCGCTCATGCGTGCTGGCTCTCCGGGACCTTCACGAGATTTACCTCCATTGAACCTGGATGCTGGTGACATGGAAGATGACCCGAAATCGCAGATCCAGACCAGCGGTGGTGAGGATCGAAGCGTTGGTGGGTGGTTATCACGAGTTGTCACACGAGGGCGATCGCCATCTATCAGCAGTGGCCGGCAGGGTCGATATGTTCCCCTGGGCCAACAAGACGATGGCGGTCGTAACAATTAATCAAGCGAGTTGGATGTTATCACGGCGCAATTAGGTGTTTTTGGATATCGCATAGAAGGGGTTTGATTGGGACGACACGCCGAGAGCTTGCCCGGGAAGAGCAGGAGCGAGCAAGGAGGAAACTCTACCTGGCGTATGCACACGAGTACCATCTCCATCCACTAGGTTATACAAGGTACCGATAGACGGCCAAGGGCAAGCGTTGCCGATCACCGTAAGCATTGGTTGGACTCTGCAATGTCTGTATTCACACAGGTGCCTGGGCTCGACGTTGTGGACGCACCGCCTTTGATAGTAGAATAGAAGCGCAAGCGACAATACGTTTTTTCGAACCAAACTTGCGAGATTAAAGTATTAGCATGGCAAAATGCCACGATGATGCGACAACTACTGAAGCGTTGTACGATGGTCGCCGCGTTCATTTAGACACTGTGCACGCACAGTCCACTCCACGCCAAAGCACTGCCCCATGGGCCATCTGGCCACTTTAGCAATTTCTGACACTGTGCTCCAACCTCCAACCTCATCCAGCCCGGGCTCTCACTCACCTCAAGTCCAAGTCCACAACCTCCTTCAACCTCTAGGGCCTGCACTCTCAAACCCCGTTCACAATGTCCACCACAGACATCATCCACGCCTACCGAACCCTCTACCGGACCCTCCTCCAAGCCGTCCAATACTCCTCCCCAGCCCGCTACGTCGCCCGCGACCAACTCCGCAAAGCGTTCCGCGCGTCACCCGCCGCACCATTCAACCACGAGGGCATCAAGCGCACGATATGGTTCCTCAAGGCCGCAGCGCGAGAAAAGGGCCTCGAGCACAAGGTTTTGAAGAATTTGTTGAGGGTGCAGAGTGAGAGGGCTCAGCTTGAGGGGCGGGGGTGGAAGAAGGTTTTGGTGATGAGTGCGAAGAATAAGAGTGGGTGAGTTTATACTTTCTTTTTTTTCTTTTTTCTTTTTACGAGTGTCTATCTTGTATTGTCTTTAGAGGGGGGGGGCTTTGTGACGACTTTTCAGTGTTGCTGTGTAGGGGTGTGCGTGCGTGCGTGTGTGTGTTTGTTTGTATGTTTGTATGGATGCGGAATGCGATATTTGGGGATTCATGAATTTGGAGAGTATACATGTTGACTATTTGTCTGGGGGTGTGTGTTGTAGCGGGGATCAAGGTCCGGCGAAGTCGGCGATGGCGTATGAGCACTATGAGAGGACGGTGAGGATGTTGAATGAGAGTATGGGAACTTGTTTACGGTAGAGACTACCTGCTTGATTTTCGGGGAGGACTCAGCAGCCTTGCGGGATGGGGATGGTTGGTGTATTTGTTGGATAGGAGTTTCGGTTACATATTATGATTTATTGCTTTTGTGGGGGGAGGGAACCTATTCTGGCGATGGGGGTGGATGTGGGTGTATCATAGGACTGGATTGTTTTTCTGCAATGGCTGGAAGAAGAGATGATACCCTTGTTGTTGCGACAGCATAGACTGGATGGACTGGATTGGAGACTGGATTTTCGTTCAAGATGGATATGGGCATGCACTGGGTAGTACAAAAGTCCTGGAACTACGGGTGTAGTATGAAATTGACCACTCCAAGTCGGGATGATGCCCCCCCCATATCGAAATGCTGTTTGCGATAGCTAAATGATAAATGGCGCTTGGAAATACAGACTCGGCCGTGGTGCAGCACCTTTCACAGGCGTATTTCATAGACTCATTGCTTGTGACTTGCCGCAAGTCCAACCAATCAACAAATCGATACACCAACATATGCATGAGCCAGACTCCCCTTCCCCCCAAAGATCTGATAAGATACAAGACAAAAGGCTATAAGTACATACGTATACAGAGCGCCGCATCTCCCGAGAAATCACAGGTGCAACAAATGAATATAGAACGCCCCCCCCCCCTCTCAAGAGACCCTAGAACCAAAAACCAAAAACCAGGGGGCATCTCACTCACGCCGCCTCCTCAATCACCACACCCAGCTCCTGAAAGATCAACTCACTCAAACTGACCCCATCACGCGCATACACCCACGTCCCCTTCCCCGTCCCCTCCTTCTCAGTCTGCCCCTCCCCAATGACACACCAGTCATACCGTTTCGGGCCGGAGATGGGACTCGAGAGCCAGATCTGCTTGTTGGGGGGCTGCTTGTTGATGACGTATGTGCCCTTGTTGGCGACCGTGATGGTCATGACGCCGGCCTTTGGGAAGGAAAAAGATATGGAGTAAGTACACGTTGAGTCAAACAAGAACATGTATACATCTTTGCATGCACGCGCATATTCTGCAGAAGTAAAAAGAAGACTGAGAGGACAACATACCGAATACTCCACATCAACATCCTCCCTCGAGTCCTGCTGCTGCTCAAACTCTGACAGCACGCTCTCGAGATACAAATCCGCCAACTCGTGGTATGTGCGCTCGGACAGCGGCGCCACGCCCATGCTGGGTGCTGCGGGCGCGACATCCTGCTTGGAGGGGTTTTCGGTCTCGGGCATGATGCCCTTGGCTTGTCGGGCGGAGAGACAGAAAGTTCGGCGACGACATAGGGGCGAGGAGCGGGCGAGGAGAGTGGTAGTGGTAGTGGTAGTGGTAGTGGTGGTGATGGGCGCGCGACGACATGGTGGTTGGGCGAGGAGCCGCGAGAGGCGGGTGATGCTATGGCGGAGCATTGAGGGCTGTTTTGGGGTGACTGGGCAATCGAGTGCTGCAGTGAGTTGTTTTTGCTGCGGCTCACGTTTTTGATTATATATTCTAGGACGAAATCGCGAGTGAAGTCTGGAGATTTTGGATGGAGTTGTGAGGAAGCTTGTCTGTGGCTTTGCGCATGGAGCTTCCCGGCGCCATCTCCCGGCAAGCACGTCGCCTTATTACCTGGTTTAGGGTGATGGTTAGTCCGCGGTGGAAATCCTTAGTCATCCGCGACCCCGTTCCAGCGCCCTCCGGCGCAACTCGCATTGCATGTCCGCCATCAATCCGCCAAACACAAGTGACAAGCCCGCAACGGCCGAAATCATGATCAATGCCTTTTTGGTCTTCAACGGCCAAGGCCAGCCTCGTCTCACCAAATTCTACACACAGCTGGTTCGTCTGCATACATGGCACACGATGTGGCCTTCCCCCCTAAACAGAACAATCTCCAACTCAATGACCGCACAGGAAACAAGCATCCAGCAGCTCCTCATATCCGAAATCTTCACCCTCGTATCCAACCGTCCAGCCGGATCCTGCAACTTTCTCCCCCTGCCGTCTCTGCTTACCGAGTCGGGCACATCGCACTCCACATCGCCGCCCTCGTCCCAAGAACAGAACGACGAGCCCTCGCTGGTCACGTACCGCAACTACGCGACGCTCTACTTCATCGTGATTTCTACGTCGACCGAATCGCCGCTCGCGCTCATCGACCTGATCCAGGTCTATGTGGAGGCGCTGGACAAGCTATTCGAAAACGTATGCGAGCTGGACCTCATCTTCAATTATGAGACGCTGCATGCGACGCTATCGGAGATGGTGATTGGCGGGGTCGTGGTCGAGACGAATCTAGATAGGATCGTGTCGGGCGTGAGGGCGCAGGGCACCGTGGCCAAGAGGCCGGTGAATGAAGGGCGGACGACGGGAATTGGATCTGGGTTGGGCATGGGTGCTAATTTTGCCTGGCCTGGTCGATGAACCTCCCTGCGGAGGATGTACCGCGGGGGGAGCCTTGGCGTTTCTTGTCTCTTCTTTTCCTTGCTTTTGGCGTATATACGCCCTGCTCTTTTGACACGTTACCCCCCTCAAGTCCGCCCTGGTCACAGAAATCTGAAGGGTACCCTAATGATAATGATGATACATTCTGAACACAGGAGAAGGAGAAAAAATGATGGATTTGGCTTTACGTTGTTGGTACAGCATTCGTGTTAATTCGTCTTGATGTCGAGGTCGGTTTCGGCTTTGAGGAAGTCTGGCACATCCTGTGGCTCTCCATTCTCGAGGATTCCATACAAGGTCCTTGGTTTCCGACGCGGCTACAGGCGCATCGCATCTTTGTATCAGCTAGGCGCTCAATGCTGGGTTGGGTAAAAATGAACTAAAAAGAACACGGCAGGACTTAAAGGAGCCCACAGAGACTGCAAAGGAAAAGGAGAACGAACATCTTCGGGCCGCGTGCCCATCTGACCCCACCACGGAACCTCGCCGGAAAAGAATAAAGCGTAGACCAGCACACCTACAGGAGGTTTCTCCTAGTTAGCATAACCCTGCTATATGTTGCTTCCGGAGAAGGAGGCCCAAGGCAACTGTTTTGCGGGCAACGAACCTGTGATGGAGACTAGCTGCCCAATTTTGGTCGCCTTATGCCACTTCGGTGAGTGACAAGCTAAATAGACTCTGCGCTTGTATTTCTTTTCGAAGCGCAGCTGCTGCGCAGGGTTGAGGTGGTCGACGGCCGGGGGCCACGCTTTGCGCGCGGTGTATGGGTTGTCGAAGACGGTGAGGGCGGGTTTCGAGGCGACGGAGGCAACGACGGAATCTTTGCCGGCTTGCGTGAGGCGTCGCGCCGACGCGGAGAACATGGTGGCGCGTATTCGAGGCTCGTGAACTGTATTGGAGGCTTTGCGTCGTCGGGTGTTGTGTGTGTCAATTATTGGTGTCGTCGTCGCTGATGAATCCCGCGCCGAAACGGGTTCTCCACTCACGTGCACAGCACAGCCACCGCCCGCGATGCGGCAAACCGACCGCAGTTCGGGCTTGTGCATAGCGATCGCCGATAACGCGATTTTAATTTCGATATGGAAACTTTTATAAACTAGTGAGTCGCATTATTTTATCAGATCATTTCTAAATAGATATGCAGAGACATGACTCTCCGTCCTGATGCGTCATTGCGCGGCGCGTTGTGATGCGTATGATCCGAGGAACCGCTCTTGGTTGACCGCCTCAGATTGCATTCGAAACTCAGAAGCCCAGCAGCCAAGCGAAAGGGAAATGGACTACTTCGTACCATACGTGTGTTCGCAAGGTATTGGCCAGTCCGTCATTGTCTGACACGGCAAAAGATGCTAACTAGGTACGAGAGTCCGTTCAAGGTTCATCAATTAAGTACATGTCAAAAAATGTCACGGCAATAACGCTCGAATTGGTTTCGACTTTCGAGCACGTTTGACAACATCAACTTGAAGCAACTGCCTGAATGATTGGCGGTGGCTGGGCGCACCGCCACAGGCGGCCTGCCCCGCGATTTCCACTCCTGGCCTGGTCTAACAAGAGCATCTCCCTTGGATGACTCTCAAAAGTTAAAACCCCCGAAAAAATCAGACTCCATACGATTGCCCACGCAGAGCCTAATCTGGCATAAGCACGGCAAAGCCATACATTCCGCGAGGTGAGTCTAGACATTGAGCCATTTTAATTATTTCTAGAAACTGTTCTACCTGACGAGACGCCTCGATACTAACTTGTTGACCCGCAGACATGGCTCCCACGGTGGACCCCAAGTCCATGGAGGCTTTGACTATCTCCAAGACCAAGGAGCTGAAAGGGGTACGCGAATTTTAAGTTTCATGAAAGCAACCGACATGAAAAGAATACTGACACCGCACGCAGACCGAGAAACGAGACTCCCTGATTGCCATTGAGAAAAAGTACCAGCAGAAATGGCAAGACGATCGCGTGTTCGAGACCAACGCCCCCACCACGGCCGAAGTCCCCTTCCATTCAATCTCGCCGGCTGAGCTGCGAGAAAAGGTCCCCAAGTTCTTCGGAACCATGGCGTATCCGTACATGAACGGCACGCTGCACGCCGGACACACCTTTTCTGCGAGCAAGGTCGAGTTTGCTGTGGGTGTGGCCAGGATGCAGGGCAAGCGGGCCTTGTTCCCCATGGGTTTCCACTGCACAGGAATGCCCATCAAGGCATGCGCCGATAAGCTCATTAATGAGATTGCCAAGTTTGGTGAGGACTTTTCGGGATATAATGAGGAGGAGGAGGCTATCGCTGCCGCCGCTGCCCCTGCTGCCCCTGCGCCGGCGTCGAAACAGAAGGAAGATGTGACCAAGTTCACTACCAATAAGAGCAAAGCCAACGCCAAGACAGTCAAGATGAAGTACCAATTCCAAATCATGAAGGCCATTGGCATACCGCAGGAAGAAATCCACCAGTTTGCTGACCCCCAGCACTGGTTGAAGTTCTTCCCCCCTCTGACGAAGCGAGACTTGACCAGTCTTGGTTGCAGAATTGACTGGCGCAGATCCTTTGTCACGACCGACGCCAACCCTTACTACGACGCCTTTGTGCGATGGCAAATGAACCGCTTGAGGGAGCTGAACAAGATCAAGTTTGGCAAGAGATATACCATCTACTCGATCAAGGACGGACAGCCCTGTATGGACCACGATCGTTCAGAAGGCGAGGCCGTCAACCCTCAAGAATACACTGCTTTGAAGCTCAAGGTGTTGGAATGGGCCCCCAAGGCTGCCGAGGTCCTCAAGAGCAAGATTCCCGACGATGCCAGCATTTTCCTAGTCCCTGCCACTCTTCGACCCGAAACCATGTACGGCCAAACTTGCTGCTTTGTTGGACCCAAGATTACTTACGGACTGTTCAAGGCTGGCGAAAATTCATACTATGTCGTCACAGACCGGGCCGCGCGCAACATGGCTTACCAGGGCATCTTGGCCAAGGAGGGTGTGGTAGAAAAGGCTGCCGAGATTCAGGGCTCTGACATGGTCGGGACCTTGGTGAATGCGCCATTGTCTCTGCACAAGGAGGGAGTGCGCGTCCTGCCCATGGAGACTGTGTTGCCGACCAAGGGCACCGGAGTCGTCACCTCTGTTCCGTCCGACAGTCCCGACGATTTCGCCACGGTGACCGATCTGGCCAAAAAGGCTGACTACTACGGCATCAAGAAGGAGTGGGCAGAGCTGGAGATTTTCCCCGTCATCGAAACTCCCTCGTACGGCGACTTGTGTGCTCCTTTCTTGGTCAAGAAGCTCAAGATTGCTTCTCCCAAGGACACCAAGCCGCTGGAGGAAGCCAAGGAGCTGGCTTACAAAGAAGGATTCTACCAGGGTATTTTAAAGGTGGGCGATTTCAAGGGCGAAAAGGTCGAATCCGCCAAGCCAAAGGTCCGAAGTCAGCTGATTGATGCCGGTGAGGCCTTTGCCTACTCCGAGCCTGAACGAAAGGTTGTCAGTCGATCGGGCGACGATTGTATTGTCTCCCTAATGGATCAGTGGTACTTGGACTATGGTGAGGAGTCATGGAAGTCGACTGCCTTGCAGTGGCTCGACAACGTCGACGGCCAGGGTCTCAACACCTGGACTCAGGAGACCAAGAACAGCTTCGAGGGGGTGCTGAACTGGCTGAACCAGTGGGCTTGCGCGCGTACCTACGGCCTGGGCTCCAAGCTGCCCTGGGATCCGCAGTTCCTGGTCGAGAGTCTGAGTGACTCGACCGTCTACATGGCCTACTACACCGTCTGTCACTGGCTGCACAAGGATCTGTACGGAAATGAAAAAGGCCTCGGAGACATTGGTGCCGAGCAGATGACGGACGAAGTCTGGGACTACGTGTTTTGCCGCCGTGACCTGGGCGACGATGTGCTGAGCAGCTCCAAGATCCCCAAGGCGACGTTGGAGAGCATGCGCCGCGAGTTTGAGTACTTTTACCCGCTCGACTTGCGAAGCTCCGGCAAGGACTTGATCCCCAACCACTTGACCTTTTTCCTATACATTCACCTGGCCATCTTCACGCCCGAGTACTGGCCGCGGGGCATCCGCGCCAATGGGCATTTGATGCTGAACGGAGAAAAGATGGCCAAGAGTACGGGCAACTTTATGACTCTGCGCGAGCTGGTGGATAAGTACGGTGCGGATGCGGCACGAATCGCCATTGCGGATGCAGGCGATGGCGTCAGCGATGCCAACTTTGAGGAGGACGTGGCCGACAACAACATTCTCCGTTTGTTCAACCTGCGCGAGTGGTGCGAGGAACAGGTGCGCGAGCAGAACGAGCTGCGCACTGGCGAGACCAACTCATTCCAGGACGCCCTCTTCGACAACGAGATGAACAGCGCCGCCCACGAGGCCATTGAGCAATACACGCAGACAAACTACAAGCTGGCGCTGAAAGCAGCCCTCTACGAACTCACTGGCGCACGCGATTTCTACCGCGAGGCCTGCGCCGCTGCGGGCATCAAGATGCACAAGCAGCTGGTCTTCCGCTACATGGAGATGCAGGCCCTCCTCATGGCCGTCATCGCCCCCCACTGGGCCGAACACATCTGGCTCGAGGTCCTCAAGAAGGACTGCACCATCCAAAATGCCACCTTCCCGCAGGTCCCAGCCGTGGATGCCGGCCTATCAGCCAAGCGCGACTACGTCCGCAGCACGGCCTCCAACGTCAACTCGGCCGAGGGCCTCCAGCTCAAGAAAAAGGCCAAGGGCAAGGAAGTATCCTTTGACCCCAAGCAGCCCAAGAAGCTGACGATCTACATGACGGACAAGTTCCCAGCCTGGCAAGCCAAGTATATTGACCTGCTCAAGGAGATGTGGGACCCGTCCACCAAGTCCGTCAACGACAAGGATCTCAATGGCCGGATTGCCAAGATGGGCGAGATGAAGAAGGCGATGCCGTTTGCGCAGGCCCTCAAGAAGCGTCTCCAGGCTGGGGAGCCGGCGGGGGTGGTATTAAACCAGAAGCTCGCATTTGACGAAAAGGAGACGCTGGTGCAGATGGTGCCGGGCCTGAAGAAGACGGCTGGGCTGGTCGACTGTGAGGTCTTGATGGTGGACGAGGGCGGCAAGAAGGGCGTCAACCTTGTGGACGGGACGGCAGTGGAGATTACGATGCCTTTGGCGGAGAATGCTGTTCCGGGAGCGCCGACCTTTTTCTTTGAGAATGTTGCCGAGCAATGATGATGTCGGCATGTGAGGGCGGGGAAACCTTGTATGCCGAAGGAGGAGAGGGAGCATCGTCGAGATGAAATGATGTGGATATGTCGTCTTTTAGGTATCGGAGTATGTAGACAGGCAGGCTTCTTGCGTATGGACGTGCCGTCTGCTATTGACGAGTTTATGCTTCTAGCTTTTTCTCTGTGCTCACGATTCTGTGTTCTTTCGTGCCAATAAAAGAAAGAGTATGTATCCTATAGATGTGTGCTGCATCGCGGCTTGTCGATGATGTGCTTGGCTCTAGGTACATGTCAGACATGGCCACATCGGGCAAAGCTCAGCCTTGGTCTCATTATCACGCGAAATCGACCATTCTGGGTCAATACCTATCCAAGAACGCGTTTCGGCAGGGCAGAACCGTAGACCGTTCGCACATGGAAGTCGGGTAAATACCTACAGGCTACAATTCACCTACATATGTACAACGGTGGAATTCATCGACTTGACTTGAAACAAACCGTGGAAATGGCGTTGCTGGAAATGACGTCACTGTAGTTATGGAAGACCATGGTTTGCAATGCCTTGGTTATTTTGTATCGTTCCCGATCACACATCAGATGAACGTCTGACAGAACACCAACACGTGCACGTACCTACTACGTACATGTATACCTATATATAGACACGTGCACGCAAGTATCGACTGCACAGGTCCGGTCCGTGCAGTCGAATCCCCCAAACTGGTCATGTACCGTACTCTCGTGTCTTCTTATCCTGCGGGCGCCAGTTATGTACACGGTTCGTCGGTTGCTGCGCTGACTGATCGTTGCCTTACCTGAACTGAAGCCTGATGACGGAGTACAAACCTGCATGATGGGGATGGCGTCAGTCTACTCCGTACGGAGTTACCTCCAGGCTCGAACCTATGTACCTTCTAGGGTAGGTGGTATGTAGCTAGGTACCTAGCTCCTCTCAATCACTGGTATCTTGATTCCTGTGCACATTCATCCTGCATTACGGAGTACATTCCTCTGTACGGAGTCCTTATGTACATACCATATACCATGGTCCATACTCCTCATCAAGATGCGACGCAATTGGCTGTATTCCTGTCGTCCGGACCGTCAACCCGAATCAGATAGTTTGATAGTTTGATTGACGGCGGCAGTGGGGCGAGTAAGCGGTCTAAGGCTAGGTGCACCACAATACAACACCTATCTAGCTAGTACTAATCAAGAACATAGGTACATAGACCCAAAGGCTTACTCGGCCCGGGAGAAGCGACCTCGGGAGAAGCGACCTCGGGAGAAGCGACTAGCCATCTCCTCCTATCTATGAGGTACCAAGTCACAAGTGGCAAGCCACCGCGCTGCGCTACGGAGTACGTACCCCCACACCAAACCACTTTTGTTCCAAAGCAACGCACCTCAGTGGTTACTACCTTAGGTAGTCCCCACATCGAACAAGTAGGTATACACTCAGCAGGTTTTTTTTTTTTTTTTTTTTTTTTTTTTTTTTTTTTTTTTTCTTTTTTTACTTATCTTGTACATGTGTCCATATTTATCTTTCCACGACGCCACAATGCTTGAACCCTTATCTATCTGTTTGCAAACATGTCGCAAAAGGATCAGATCAGATCTGGCGGGCTTGTGTTGTGGCGGGCTTGTCCGTTGAAGATTGTAATGTGCATGCATAGTATTGTACGTACGGAGAGGAGAGGTAGAGGAACTCACAGCTCCAGCCAGTCCAGGTATGAGCCTCTGATTGGTGGGCTGTAGGGGCCGGTTCTGTGAATCTGCTGTGCTCTGTATGTTCTTTGTGATTGCCGGTCGATACTCAGTTCAGTTCATTGACGTAGTATGTGCTCCATGTGTTTGTTTCGTTCTGTTGTACGCACTCCATACATACATATGTATGTACCTCCATGTCCCGCTCCCGTGGTGGTACGCACTAGGCACTGCAGTCTGCATGTCTTCAAGCTCCGCCAAGAAAAACGTCCGACAAGACCAGATGGCAATGTCTGGCGCGGGGAACGGACGGGGGAAGCTAAGCTTCAGCAGCCAAGCTTGTCCAAGCCGGCACGGGCTGGAGCCTGGGACTCGGGGGTCTGGGACACGGAACAAGGGAGAAACGGCGTTTTAAGTTTTGCCCATTTCACAAATCGTGGTTTCGGCGGCACTGTACTCTCTCTACTACTCCGTACGAGGTGAGGGGTGAGGTAGGTAGTGTACTCCGTAGATTGCTTAGCATGTACCTATTTACTTCCCAGGTACATAGGTAGGTATGTCGGTATGTACTACAGCCCCTGGCATTGGCTGCCATTAACTTAGGTGCTTTCCGCTCTGGCGGGGGTTGTCATGAAATTGCCCGCTACGGCTCCAGGGCATGAAATTGAGAAATGCAGTCAATCTCGCGGGAATCTGGCTCATCTCCCGCGGAGTTGCTTCTGGTTGGGCTCTGCATCCAAGCAGCTCGAGGCCTTTTAGAGGACAGCTTGAGGACAGCTAGGAGGCCAGTCTAGAGAGCGGTCTGCAGCGCAGTCTACAGGATAGCTTCACGTACATACTCCGTACAGGGGCATCTTTTCCGTCTTCAGTTCTCCTTCTTTTCATCCTGTTCATCATTTTGTTTAGGCTGCACCTCGCCATGTTCCGCACACCATCTGTCCATGACCAGATGACGCGCATCACACCACCAGACCCGTCATCCCTTCCACGATGCAAACTGACAACGCGGCGATAAGGAATACGAACTCCTCGTGCATGGCACCGGGACGCATGCACAAGTAGCAGTCACCCGCTACAAAACCCAGCAGAATGGAGACCAAAACGGGAAAAGGGGGCAGGCGCATGGCGCGCGCGTGTCGCATCGACAAGTCACGGTGACGACGCGCAACATGGAACAAGGAGTTTCTTTGCTGGATGCTGAATGACGTGGGTGGGGGGCCTCCCAGGTCGGTTCATCTCGTTTTGTTCTTCCTCCTGTGCTAGATTTTTTTCTGCCGTGGAGTGCTGCCAGATGTTTCTGTCATGGATTACAGCAGCATGTCGGACGCAATGTAGGTAGAGTCGAGAAGTTTATATTACGTCTAGCGACTGACATTGATGATGGAGCACTTGCTGTTTGCATCCATGTGTCGTCGCTCCTCTGGAGAGAGTACCTACTCTACCTAGTCCACGAGTCTCCGTCCGCAGAGTTTGGTGTACCGTGTCCCCCGCTGCGGCGGTGTTAGACCGTGGACGGCGCGGTCAATTACCCAATGAAGTTAACGTCTTCGGCGCTCGGGGGGCGCGCTTGTGCCTGCAGAGGCTGCAACCTGCTTTCGTTTTGGTCCGTCCGCATGTGGCTGGCCGAGCACCACTTTTTCAGAGTTTCGCGTGTTGTTCGTATGGTGTTTTAGGAGGCACCTTAGGAGGCACCTTAGGAGGCACCCCCTTCAGTTTTCCGTCTTGTTTTTTTGTCGGCTTGCGAAGGAGAAAATCAACCTACGCTTTCCTTCCCACTGGGTGAACCTGGACTTGGGGGGGGGGGAAGTCCCGCATCCATACTAGCCTACTCCTACTCCATACTGGGTACCTAGGTACATACTTAGGTACATTATACATACCTAGTATTGCTGGCCCAAAAGGCTTGACAGTGGAAACTTGAAAGAGAGAAGGAAAGCTCGCGCCTGTTCTCCGTATTTTTGGTGAGCACTTTGGCCCCTTCCCCCCTCTTGCAAGTTGCCGGCCCCCGGGCTATTATTTGCTTGCGTTCGTCTTCAATCAGTGAATTTGACAGGTTTTCCCCCATTCTAGAGGACCCCACTTGGAGAGTTTTTGCGTACAGGAGGTATAATAGCTTGGCCCTGCTCCCGCACCACTCACCCGGCAGGCTGCTTTTGCCAAGGCATTGGTATCACACGATACAACGCAACTGCACAACCGTCCACTGGCAACAATACCGCACAATAAAGCACATCAGTACATACCATACATACACATACGTGCACCCATTTGACAAAGCTAAAAGCACTGTTTGAATTCAACACCCTATAAGTCCACCGATCCCCTACCCTAACGCGCTTAATTCCCGAACTGTTCCCACATCCAGTCGATTGGGGGGGTTTTTGAACTTTGGTTTTGGCCGGCAACGCGCGTCTCGACCTCGATTGTTATTCATTGCTCGGCAGAGCCTTGAATAGCTTCCCGCGCGCATCACTCGTCGGCAATACAGTGTACCCGCTGGACTGGATACAACATCCATCTCAACCAAGCACCGAAATACAAGAAGCATCAAAACAAGCAACTACACACTAGCACGACAAGAATGCGCATCACTCAGACACTTGGCAGTCTCTGCGGGGCTGTCATGGCAGTTACCGCGCCAACAGCTGTATCTGCATCTGCAACCGCATCTCTCGATGCTTCATGGTTGCCGTCCGCGACCTCGGTGCCCCTCACGACCGGCAATTGCCAAGGACACAATTCAACGGCGGTTCGGCACGCATCAGCACTTGTAAATGCCACTTGTATGTATTTTCTTGCCTCTTCCATTATTGTCCATGGGCCCCGATCGATGATGAGTCGCCCCATCAAGAAAAATGGTCTCAAAAGTAAAAAAGAAAACACCTAACCAAGCTCTTTAGTCTTAGTTCCCGTGCCCACGATAGCCACCGTCCCCACGAATCTCGTCAACGTAACAGCATCGCGTACGACCGGAGTCACTGGTGGGGCTATTCCGCAACAAATGCAAGCCTCCATGGCTGGTCTGCTGGGCTTTTGCATCATGGGGCTCGTCATGCTGTGAGGACGATGCAGCATGCGCCTCGCAGACACTGCACCAACATCGAGCGTCGACCAGAGTGGGGAACTTCTATTCATGAGGAGCGTTGGCACATAGTCTTCCCTCCTCCCTCTTCTTCTTCTCTTATTTAATACATCCCTCGTCGACTCTTGGCGGCAACCGTTTTGTTTTTTTTACTGTTCCCACAACTTTAGTATACGACCTCATGATTCCACACGACATGGCCATCCGACGAGCGGTGCACATGGTATATCTCTTTTCTTTTTTTTCGATTTTACTTTTTTTTCCCCACTTCTTTCAGCAAACAATATTCCCATCTGTCGGGCGACCTGGGGCCATCGCAGAGGACAGTAAAAGGGGGGGAAGGTCCAGGAGACAAAGCTAGGAGGAACTGGAAGGCACTGGCTGCCCAGGGTCCAGGCATCAGGCAAATACGCACACTCACCCATCGTCATCCAACAACTTAGAACGCAACAACGTTTTTGGCCGGTCCGGCGTTGTGATAGAGACTACAGATACCACCTTTTGTTTTTATTTTCGGTGTGGCCTCCCCCCCTTTTTTCCCTCTTCCTGAGTGGAGGGGGGTGTCTACAGGCCCTTTTTTTATCCTTCTGCGGCAAGGCTGGGGACTTGGTTTTTTTTGTATTTGTGGCCGTGTTATGGGTCCGTACGACGGAGGGGGTAGCCTTGGCAGAAGTTCCTAATCAATAGTATTTAATTATTATATGAAGATTTCTGTTTCAATGACAGAAGGGTCTGTGCATGCTTGGAGTTTGGGGTTGAGACAAGTATGAGACAGAACTTCACAGTACGGATATGTGTGGATGCATCGTGTTTGATACACATGATCTTGGACAGACTTTCAAACCCAATTTTAGCCATGTACTCCGTACTTCATCATCACGCGAAAGTCATGTTGAGTAGGAGAAAAAGTTGTATACATCTATGATAGCCTCGTGTCTGAGTATTGATATACACGTTGCGCAATAGTTACTCGCACAGGCCCAAGCCGAATCGCTGTGCTGTACGACCAGAGGCCGTGGAGAAGATTCCAACTTCCAGGCGTACTCACCATAGGCAGCATCATCACAGCGTCGTTACGGAGTCTGCTCGGTTCCTCTATGAATTGAAGCCCCATAGTCTGTAATGATATGGTCTAAATGAAATCCTCTCCGGCATGATCCTAATAGGCATGACCAACCCCCGATGAGCTTTGCATGCACGAAAGCCCACGAGACGTGGCCTCGAGAACAGTCAAGTCACACCACAACCACGGGGATCTCATCTTATCGGCTGACATTCCCGTTTTATATGGCCTGTCTCTTGTTTCGTGTTGTGCTGTCTTGCATGTTGCTGTTCTGCACGGCCTACTTTGCTGCCTCCTTTGCGTCACGTGGTGCAGAGTCAGAGCGGGCCATGCGAATTCTACCCGCGGAACCTGCTGCAGCTATGGTACGCATATGCTGTGTGTCGCTTGGCGAGACGCGTGTGTGCCGTGGAGTAGTATGGATGTATGACAATTGTCGCTCTGTTGAGTGGCGTTGTGCTGTGTGTATATCATCATAACTGTGTTTTGTGTCGCGTGTTGCGTTACCATGTGAAGGGGACACCGATTGTCTCCTGCCCATCTTTCCAATTCTCTAGTCAGGTCTGATCTGGTATCGGGGATTTGGTTCGTCGAGGCCTGAGCAGAGCGGTCTCTTTGACCATTTTGCTCTTACAAGATAGACATAATTACATAATTATTATTAGGCGACAAGGGTTTGGACAGCTTGATTCAGTTCCATAGTTTATACTACTTTTTCTCTTCTTTTCTTGAGGTTTTCCGTTGTTTCGTTCGTTATGATTCTATAGATTCGGCATGAGGAGTGTGAGGATACCATTGTCGTGTCGCATCGAGAGGTAAGCTTTGATGCGTTCAAGCAGCGATGGGGACTTGTGCGCCGTCGTTGCTGGACACGGGCGCCGGTAGATCATCCTGTAACGAAGGACAAATCAAAAGGTTAGCTAGATTCACTTCTTGCATACGTTCCTTTCCTTCCTCTTCCACTCTTCATGCTAACCGCGCCGGTTCTGAGAACGCGCGTCGCTGCCCAAGGCAGGAAGAGGAAAGAATGGGGGGAAACACCAAGATCCAAAAAAGGAGGCACAAAAAGACACATACAAGGTCGAATATCACGCGAATCATGAGACTGCAGCTGGGACACACGGCAATGTCCTCTTCGTTGCGTAGGTCCCCCAGCGCGATCTGGAAGCGGTCGCCGCAGGGGCAGGGATAGTGGTATAGCTCGAGGGCCGAGTCGAAGGTCATGTCTTCGATCTCGATCACATCGTAGATAGGGAGGTCGTCTTCTTGCGTGGACATGGTGGTGGCTTGCCTTGTCGCGGCTGCGGTGATGGACCTGAATGAAATCCAAGTTCGTGAATCGTGAAGGATAAACCGTGAGATTTCAATGGACCCGACTTGACTGACTTGGAAAAAGGTTGACTGGGCTGACCCGCTACAAGTGTGGCTTATTAGGAAGGGAAGGAACGGCGCAAGTTGGAAGTTGGAAGGCAATCACATGCACAAGCTGGTCTCGTGGCCTGTGGCTGTGTCACTTTCCCCACAAAGCGGAAATAGGGATCGCAACGGCTTGCTTGGCTTGGCGTATGACAAAGTCTCCGGGGCCGAGGGACAGCAAGGCAACCTCATGCTTCGTGAACGAGAGTGGTGACGAGCCTCTTGTTACACTCACATGCCTAGGTCGCTGCATTGTGCTTCTTGTCGACAACATTGCCCTCACTCGTTCCATTTCGCGGAATCTATTATTGACGGCGTGATAGCTCTACCAGTGACCACTTGCCCGAGTTCGCGACTCTCTCACGACGTCCATACGGCCTCACCATCGGCTTCCTGGCCTGATGCGACGACGCCGGACCGACGCCGGACCGACGCCGAAGGGACGTGGGAATGACGAAAACCGTCCTGTAAGCCATCATCGTCGAACCGCAGAGCGGACCTCAAGATACAGCCGGCTTGAGTTGCCGAACGAGAAAGTGCATTGAACAGTCGTAGAGGGCGTCATCTCGTCTTTTCAACCCATCTCATCGCCATCGCATCGCCACCATGGCCTCACAATCCAAACTTCCCCTCCCAACAGACCGCACCCTCCGCGGCCTCATCAACAACCTCACCACTCTCTATCTCTCCCACCGCACACGCCTCTCCCGCGCCCTCTGCGTCACCCTCCTCCTCGCTCTCATCAACCGCATCCGCCATGCCATCGCCGAGCAAAAAGCCGCCTCCCAGCGAGAAACCCGCCGCGCCACCGCCTCATCCTCCTCCACAGAGCCAGATGCCGAGCCGGCGCCCAAGAAGAAAGTTGCCCTCGATCGACACTTTTTCCGCTCCCTGCTTCGTCTCCTCAAAATTGCGGTACCGAGCTGGTGCAGCGCCGAGGCACGCACGCTCGTCAGCCATTCCTTCTTCTTGCTGCTTCGCACGCTGATTAGTCTGCGCGTGGCGGCCATGGACGGGGCTATCGTCAAGGCGTTGGTCAAGGGGAATGGCAAGGAGTTTTTGTCGAGGATTCTGTGGTGGATGGTGATTGCGATTCCGGCCACATTTACAAACTCCATGGTACGTCTGCTAGGCTCAGGTCGCCTTGAGTGGCGCGGTAGTCCACGTTTTGTACTAACACGGATATGAACAGCTGGGGTATCACCAAGCTCAGCTATCGCTCAAGTATAGGACAAGAATAACGCATCACATCCACGACAAGTACCTATCCAACTTGACCTTTTACGGCATCTCGGCCCTAGATGACAGGATAAAGAATCCTGATCAGCTGATTTCCGTGGATGTGTCCAAGTTTTCAAATAGTTTGGCGGAATTATACAGCAACTTGGCCAAGCCGTTGCTGGACATGGTACGCAGATGCGAGTGTCTCTCTTATGTTGTCGGTTTTTTTTTTTTTCAAAAAAATCCTTTCCTCTGCTTTCCCTTCACGTGTTCAGTCTCCCTGGTACCTTCTTTTCCTTCAACTAACTTTATAGACCATCTACACCTACTCCCTCTCCAAGAGCGTCGGTGGCGAAGGCGTCGTCTTCATGGCCCTCCTCGTCCAGCTCTCCGCCAACGTCATGAGAGTCCTCACACCCCCCTTTGGCAAATACGTTGCCGACGAGGCCCGCCTTGAGGGCGAGTTCCGCTACCAGCATTCGCGTCTCATCGACTACAGCGAAGAGATCGCACTCTATAGCGGTCACAACGTCGAAAAGGACACCCTGGACAAGGGATACTTCACTCTCATCAAGCACGTCAACTATATCCTGCGCCGCCGCTTCTACCACGGCTTCATGGAGGACTTTGTCATCAAGTACTTCTGGGGCGCCCTGGGCCTGCTCTTGTGCAGTGTGCCCGTCTTTGTCAAGCTCCCCGGCGCTGGCGGGAGTGGCGGCGGCATGAACATGGGCGATCGAACTGGGTCGTTTGTCACAAATAGGCGCTTGCTGCTGTCGGCGTCGGATGCGTTTGGCCGGATCATGTTTTCGTATCGAGAGGTCATGGAGCTGGCGGGGTATACGTCGCGGGTGGCCTCGCTGCTGACAGTCATGGATGATATTCAGTCGGGTCACTTTGAGAAGACACTTGTGTCGTCGAGCGGGACTGAGGATAATGAGGCGGTATTACGCGGGCGGGGCACAGTCGTCGAGAGTGAGGACATAACTTTTATTGATGTGTATGTTATCCCTCCTTTTTTTTTTCTCTGCCCCCTTGTTCTTTTGCCAGTCATTTTGTGTTTCCTCCCCCCTGTTCTTCTGTTCTCTTTTCCTTGTCCCGTCTTATCAGCATAATCCAACATGTCTTCCACTTTCGATTGCTTGTCTAACTATTGACAGTCCCATCATCTCACCCAACGGCGACGTCCTTGTCAAGGCCCTCTCCTTCTCCCTTTCCCACGGCGATCACCTCCTCGTAGTCGGTCCCAACGGCTGCGGCAAGTCCTCCCTCTTCCGCATCCTCGGCGGTCTCTGGCCCGTCTACGGCGGCACCGTCCATAAACCGCCCTTCCACGCCATCTTCTATCTCCCCCAACGGCCGTATCTATCGCGCGGCTCCCTCCGCCAACAAATTATCTACCCGGACTCGCTACGTCAGATGCGCGCCCGCGGCATCACAGATGAAGACCTGCTCTCCATCCTGCATATCCTCGACCTGCAGCACCTCGTGGACCTGTACCCGGACGCTGGCTGGGACGCTGAAGCTGAGTGGCGCGATGTCCTCTCAGGCGGTCTACAGCAGCGCGTCGCCATGGCTCGCCTCTTTTACCACCGCCCACGGTATGCCATTCTCGATGAGTGCACCAGTAGTGTTACCCTCGAGGCTGAGAAGACCATGTATGAGCACGCCAAGGCGCTGGGCATCACGCTCATGACTGTCAGCCACAGGCGCAGTCTGTGGAAGTACCATAGCCATATTCTGCAATTTGATGGCCAGGGCCACTATGTATTTACGAAGCTGGATGCCGAGAAACGGCTCGCGCTTGAGGATGAGAAGGAGAATTTGGAGGTTAAGTTGCGGCAGATTCCTGAGCTGGAGAGGCGATTGGCTGAGTTGACTGCCTAATTTAGGTTCAGTTTACGTCATCTTTACATCATGTCTTCTTCATGTCTTCTTCATGTCTTCTTCATGTCTTCTTCATGTCTTCTTCATGTCTTCTTCATGTCTTCTTCATGTCTTCTTCATGTCTTCTCCATGTCTTCTTCGTGTCTTCTTCATGTCTTCTCCATGTCTTCTTCATGTCTTCTTCATGTCTTCTTCATGTCTTCTTCATGTCTTCTTCATGTCTTCTTCATGTCTTCTTCATGTCTTCTATCCTGTCCTGCCAGGTGTTGGAGTTAGGGTTGGGTTTTTTTTGGATATGGTAGTGGTCAGACTACAGAGTACTGTACTGGACCCTGGTATGCCAATCTAGATGAACAGCATTGATTGGATCGCATGTAATGCACTCTGCATTTTCCTACTTCTTGTCCTTTTTGAAACATCGGAGCAAAAGAAACCGGCATCTCGATAAGTTATGCCTTGTGTGCATGTGACACACTCATCGGCAAGCCACTTCATGAAGGCAAGTCAGACAATGTCTTCGAGCACGTGTCGGTGTCGTCTGCAACCACGCTTCGCCGCGAGTCGTCAGCATCGTCAGCTCATGGGCCGGGCCGCGACCCGACTACTTATACATAGATACTAGATAAACAATGTACATACATACCTGTTTTGAGAATCCCCACCACCCGGCCGAGAACCGCATGTTGATGACTAAATAAGGCAGATCTCAGGCTTATTTCTGCGTATCATCAAAGAACCATCTCATGCAGTTCATGCATATGTATCTGTGTAGTATTAGAGCCAGCCTGGAGCCCCGTAACTTGGCGGATAGAAATCTGGTTGAGAATAACACGCACATAAGTTTTAAGTCCCAGCCGTCGTCAACTTACTGCATTCATATAAGTAAGACATCTTAGTTGTTAGGTGGTAGTAATAAGTTGACGACTTCACGACGGGGCAATATTGCAATTGATTGTCAATGTTGAACGCAAATTCCATTAAAATCACCACGACAGAGCGACTAAAAAAAAAAAAAAGTAAAAGTAAACGCATGGCAAAAACATCGATGGTAGCACTAGGACTGTGTTTCCTCCCTTCATTGATCCCAACATATCCCATTAGTAATATTTATCCCCGTCTCCCTACTGCCTGTTGGAGCCAATCTCCATGCGCTTCTTGAGTCGGTAAGCAATGGCGCGCTTGCGATTCTGCTTGTCTTGGGTAAAGGCAGCACCACCGCCAAAGGGACCAGCAAGGGCCTGATTACGGACGCGAACGATGCACACATTCTTGACACCAGCAACCTCGCCGTCACAGGTCATGCCGTCGGGCATCTGAATCTGCATGGGGTAGTCGGTGTTGGTGGATATGGAGAGACCCGAGATGCCGGATCCGGGGACATCTTTGAGAATGTTGGCGGTCTGGAAGGCGTTGGCGTCGGTACCGCCAGACGTGCCGTCAATAGAGGCCGTGGTGGGACCCGCTCCGTCTTGATTAATCTGTCTGTAAACGAGGTTGACGACACCATTCTCATCGACAGTGGGAAGACCCTTCTCGGCACCCTGACCGCGCATGTCGCCGTTAAGAGTTTCGACGGGATACGTCTTCTTGGTGCCGCCACCCCCGGCGGCACCAATGATGGGCAAGCTATTTAGACCAGAGAAGAGATTACTCATTTGACGCTTGTACTCATCACGACGATCCTTGGAGCTGCCAAAGAGGCCTCCCAAATTGTCTTCAACACCGGTAGAGGTTTCAGCACCCTTATTGGCGGGAAGAGCGGCGCCAGTGCCCATGAAGTTGGCAACGTGAGCTGCAATGTCGACTTTGCCGCCGCCCTGGGTTGAGCCCATGGGTCCGACCTTGCCAGACGTAATCTCGGCATCACGGATGATGCCGGTATCTGCTTGGGCGCCGCAAGAGTTGACGACGCAATCACGAGGGGTACCATCAATGACTGAGTAGGCTTCGAGTGAGTACAGTGATCAAGTAACCAACGACGATGTCCTGATGTAAAAGACTCACCAGTCAAACCAGGCATGGAAACGCCATTAGCACCCTCGATAGACCGAATCAGAGCGTGTCCAGAGACAGTGGTGGCAGCCACGGCACTCAAAACAATTGAATAACGCATTGTGATATGAAAAGAATGATAGACGTGTTAAGATGTGAAGGAGAGAAAGATAATGTCACGTGGACTGTAAAAGAAGGTGTCAGTTGTGAAAGAGGGACTAAAACGAATGCACAAAGTCTAGAAGATGTCGAAAAATTGGGTGAGAGGAAACAAGAGGTGGAATATATAGCAAATGTCGAACCCGACGGCAGAGACTGGCTCATTCTTTTCCTTAGACCCGTACCCATACATCCACGGGCACGTCTGCTTCGTTTTTCCAGCCATGACGAGGCCAGAACGGGCGAAAACGAAAGATGTCATGACGAATCGCTCGTCTCACAAGTCCAGCGCTGTCCCCCAAAGTAGAAAGAAGGCCCAAGTTAGCGGGAATCGAAACGGGTGGCCTGAAACGTGGACGAGATCAGACCGCCACCGGTGACCAGTTCACGACTCGACACCCGCTGTGTAAGTTCTTCAAGATTGCACGGACTCGTCCGGCCGGCGGCCCTAGAGCTTGACACGAAACATCATGGAGGACAGACAATCGGTGGCTATGCTATTGCGTATCGGTTCATCGCAAGCAGACTGCAAGGCGCACTTCCCGCACGGCGTAGGCGTCAAAAATTTGACGGCTAGTGGCGCCCTGAATTGTTCCGATGGGCCGTTTTAGTTGTGTTTCTCAGGGAGAGCCGGTCTTTTTTAGTCGATCATGACTAGAAAGATGCTGTGTTTGGTAATCGTGGAGGAGATGTGTAGTTGAGGCCCAGATGAAGAGGAATGATCGAAGCAGGATCGCTCCTGCCGCCAAACAGCACCGTTACCTTCCTTGTAACTAGGTACCGGTAGCGTTTCGGCCGGCACGTCCAGTCAGAGCGCCCAGAGACAGCGCATCGCCCCACCGGCCACGATGAAATGGTGGCCCGTGTTTCCGCCGTTCCGGTGAGTTTGGACCCCTTCATCCCTCGAACAAGGTCAGTACCTCCTAATACCTAATAATCGCGGGGTGGCCAATGGGGTGGCCAATGAGGTGGCCAATAGCGCCTTCCGTTGCATCAAGCGTTCGGAGGCTGCGATCCGCCGACAACCGCAGCGGCAGCGGCAGCGGCAGCGGCAGCGGCAGACAAAGCATTCCACGTGCGACGCCCCTTCAAGTTTCACTCTTTGAAGTTTGTACGCTCCTCTGCAGTCGGGCAACTCTAGCCTCTCACCAAGACACATGTCATACGCCGCGTACGAAGCTGCCGTCAGCCCTGTCCAACGCGCTCATTGCCGTCTCCTTCTCACTCGCCTCGGCATCACCACCGTCAGGTCCGTCACCCGTGGGCCGCGGCACCGCCATCCGGCCCCCTCTTTTTATTTGTAAGGGCGACCCCGATCATGAAGTTTAAAGATACCGTGCGCGTGGTTCCTGGACTACCATCTAGCCTGTTGACTGTGCGCGATCCTGTCGGGCTTTGCGATGGGGCCACGATTGTCTTCAGTGATCGGGGAAGGGCCTGCGAGTGCCCGCCGAGGCAACTGACTGGACGCGCGCAACGTCATGTTGGTCTATAGTATTGGTCTCTTGTGTTTTTTCTGGTAAAATCTCCATTCGTCGGGGCTATCAGGTGTGCGTTGTCGGTCGGAGAGGGTGTTTGCGGGGCTTCGTTTCGTGGTGTTAGCGTTGCGAGTCTATCTTTGATTTTTGTATAAGATCCGACCTGGAACCTCTCAACATTCGATCCTTTTCATCTCATCCACTCACACTCCATTCCACTTCATTACTCACTCACTTTCTCTATCAATTCGACTATAATTTGGCCTGGTGCTACTTATCTTCAATCTCAAAGTCATTAATCTATTCCACTCAAAACCCACCCCTCCCAAACAACCATCAATATGAAGTGCTTTGGAATCGTCTCCGTTATTATGGCCTCTGCCTGTTTCGTCAGCGCCGCCCCAGCCCTCCCCAAACGGGAGACCAACTTCGGCGGTGTGGCTGGACCCTTGGGCGGCATGCTCGGTGGCAGCGGTGCTAATGGTGCTGGCGCTGGTGCCCAGGATGCCACCTCTGAGTTTTTCAAACTTGGCGATGCTTTTCTCAACGTTCCTGGTGATGCTCTCAGCGACCCTACCTCCATCATCAGCAACATGGCCAAGACCCTTGGCTCGTTGCCCAAGGACGGTATGAACGCCGTGACGGACACTACGGGCGGTGGCAAATAAAGATTGGATATTTCCCTTCTTTAACTCACCAACAATGGTATGCTGCCTTATTCACGACATAAACCTTGTCACCATCCTCTAACACTCTCGGTGTAGACAATGACTACTTTTCAACATGCCTTTCCTTGAATACTCGACCAGACTTTCCTTAAACTACTTTGAACTTTTTTTTTTTTCGACTAAACCTTCGTCAAACACTATTGCTCTTTGCTTCTGCTTGGCAGTCAGGATTTTTGGCATGTACTGGATAGCATCCGAGTGGGTCGGGCTTGCGATGTATCACTATGTCTTTCCATCATCGCGAGATGCTTGCTGTACTCTTAAATCTTGTTTCAACATGTTGCTGCCTCCTGGTCCAGTTTGACCAATATTTCTTTGTCCATATGTCACTTTTGTGAAACATCGGTGATTCAATATGAAGTGAACAGTGTATGTACTTGGAATTAGTGATGCTGATCATATCGTTGCCTTGTCATCACACACGCTGTGTGAGAAAAGATAGAAGCAAAGCATGGCGTCGGTAGTTCGAAACCTATATGAAAATGATCCAAAACTGTGTAATATAGTCATGGCAAATAGTACAGTCACTCCAATGCAAAGTACGCATGAATTTCAAGCATGGGCACTGAGCACACATCATGAACGTCAACTTGAGACACGATTACCAATATTGTCCTACCATCTAAAGTATCTCCCTACCAACTTGCATAGCCGTCAAAACCAGGATATGAATACCACAGCCATCTAGACTACATAGATGTACCATACACACACACACGTGCGCACGCAAAAGAAAAGAAGCCGTACATTTCCCTCACCTCTTCTGGACGAGGCAACTAGGAAAGAAAGAAAGAAAGAAAGAAGAGAAGTGCACCACAGCACGTTAGTGTTTGTTGAGAGAAAAGTATGTATGATGAGAGAGGCAAAGTTATATGCCATGTATGAGTAGAAAGGGGAAGAAGAAGCAGAATGAGATAGAAGACTAGAAGAAAAGGAGAAAGAAGAATACATCCTAGGCAAGGTAGGGAAACAGGATACATATACACGGTGAGTAACGACAGTAACAAATGAAACGCAGACCATCGCATCAAAAGCGACAGCCACAAACCAGGCCCAGTACTCCGCCGACAATCCAATACAATCTCTCGCCCGCACCGATGCCAATATCTTATACACAGTCTTCGCTGGCTACATATCTCCTTGTCCCAAACAAATGAAAGAAGAATTTGCGGAAAAAGAACTTGTGGAAAAAAAAAGATGACCGGAAACCCACCAGGACCACGTGATGTTTCATCAAAACAGAAAAAGATGAACGCAGAAAGAAACGAAGCAGAAAAGAAAGAAAGAAAGCAAGCCCTTTTCAAAACGAGAACAATCAAGAAAAACAGCCCCTAAGAGAGAGTAAGAGGCCACACCAAACTACTCCTCATTCACACTCCCCATCACTCCTCCCCCACCACCCCTCTTCCCCCCCTTCATCCCCATCTTCAACATACTCAACCTCTTCCTCATACTCCCCTTCCTCTTCACCAGCCCCGGCGCAGCCTCCTCCTCCTCCTCCCCCTCCTCCTCCGTACTAAAACTCCTATCCAGACTCAGCTTACTAGCCAAGCTAGCCCGCCGTGCTCGTCCTTCAGACGGCACGCCACTCCTCCGGCCCTGCAGCTCCTCATCATCCATGCTCTGCGCCCGGAAGAGGCTCTGCCGGCGAGCCTTTCCCGCACTGCGATTGAGGCTACGGGAGATGCTAGATCGCGGGCTCGCGTGGGGGGTCTTGTCGGCGTCGACGACGGTCGCCTGCTCCGGCTCTGACTGCCGGCGGCCGGGCAGGAAGCTCAGTCGTGCGCTGCGTTGCTTGAGCGAGACTTGGCGCACCAAGGATGTGTCTTCCGGTTTGGCAGCTCCGTTGATGGAGGACCCGGCGGTGTTGGAGCCTGGCAAGGTGTTGCCGTCGTGAGGGGGGAAGGAGCTGCGGAAGGCGGTCGAGGGGGTTGATACGGTTGTTTCGCGGGGCGTTGGCGCGGGAGGGGCGAAGAGGGCAATTTCAGGCTCGTATGCTAGTTCGAAATCTGGGAAATGAAATGAGTTCTCTGCACGAAAAGCAGCTAGGTAGGTGGAAACAAGGGCCTTTTGGATCGTATCGGGAACGGGGAGGAGAGCGTAGGGGGGGGGGGGGGTCAAGAGGAGAGGGCAGGTATGTATATCTTCATGTTATGGTATGATGTGCTTACATTTCTGAAGTTCATCCTGCTTCCGCACCAGCGTGGCGTTATTGCTGCGCGCAAATAGAGCCAGCACTCGCTTGAGCATGATGGCATGGTCCACGAGCGCCATCTTGATGGCCATGTCCCGTGGCTCCAGCAAATCCATCTCATCCTCATCTTCGTCCTCACCGTCAGGCTGGGGGAGCAGCTTCCGGTAGCACATGACGCTCTGCTCGGACAGCGGGTTCACCGAGATAGACACAGCGTCCAGGAGGAGCTGCGAGACGCCACCATCTTCGCCATCCGCAAAGCGGCGCTCAAGAGCGGTCATCTCCTGCGTCTTGCGCACGATGCGCTCAAGTGCGGTTTCATGCGCATCGAGCTGGATTTCTTGCGAGTCAATAATCTCACTCCGTCGCAGAATGGTAGGGAACGGCTCCGCTGTATGGAAGACTGCCTTTTCTGCAGAATGCCCTCTCACGGGCCCGGATGTGCTGCGCTTGGTTGTATAGGAGAACGACTGCGGATGGGAAGACACCAAGAAGTCGCGGATGACCTGAGGTACGCGTGCCCGCTGGTACACTTGGTGCGTCAGATCACGATGCGGTGTCACAGACGACACAACCAGGAACTGTCCCTCCACCTCGTTGATGCTGTCCGAGGTGACAATCTTTGCAGAAGGATACTGCTCTTGAATGCGATCCGTAAAGCCCGCGGCTCGCTCCGTGGGTGCCCCTTCATATATAAACGCCTTGTCTCGAACACCAGTGGGGAATCCGAGTCCTTTGAACTCGACCTTGAAGTACCGAGGGATCAGCTTCTCGCTTTTGGAGATTGTGTCGTAGATGGTCGCAATGGCACGTTCCGTTCTAGCTAGTTTGGCAAAGTCAAACACGTTGCTCTCGTATTGGACTTGCAGTTCCTTGTACGCTGTCAACGCGTTGCTCCATGATTCGCCCTCTTCGAATTGCTTGATCATGTCGAAATAAATCTTTTCTTTGCGTTCAAACTGCGTCTGTGCGGGGAAATCGGGCTCTGCCAAAGGCTTTACCTGTCGCGTTGGGTCCCAGTCGTAGAGATCGGCATGCAGCCGCAGAGCAAGACCTGCCTCGGCGTGATTTCCTGACTCTGCTTGAAGGTTGGCGAGCTGATGGACGTAGCGGACGAAGATCTCCTCCTTCTGCATGTCCCGGAGGAACTCCATTAATCGAAATCGGTGTATGATGTGCATGGCTTCTCCGTTGGCGTCACCACCGCTGTGTACGGCAACGAGCAGATCTAGGAACTCGTCCAATGTGCCAACCAGGTCCCGCACCGCGGCATGAAGCGGGTGGCCCGGGACCTCATGCAGTGGCTCGAAGCGCTCCAGCAGCTCTCCGATGAACAATTTCTGCAAGATACTCTCTGTGAGTGGCTTGGACTTGAAAAAATAGTCCAAGCTGTCAATCATGTCTGTCTGAATCACCATCAAATCCTCGCTCAGTGTCCACTCGCTGACGATCATGGTTTGCAAGACCTCAACGGCCATCCTCCTCAGCCCTTGATGCACGCTCAAGCAGAGCTCGGCGATGGGCCCTACCAGAGTCGGGACGTATTGAACCTGGTATCCTCCAATCTTGGCCAGACCGTACTGATCACACTCCTCGGCAGTCGACTCCCATCCGATAGCCCCCCACGTCGTGCGTAGGAGCTCGGCACCGTCTTCTCGCACATCCCCAGCAATCTTCCACACAGCCCTGCGCTTCTGTTCCGGGAATGTTTCCAGAGCCAATGCGGTGCTCCCCACTAGCTTGAGGAGGGTTGTGAAGAAGAGTTTCCATAGTTCCGTGTTGAAATCTTCAGCCTCATCAGGGTCCGGCAAGAAAGAGTCCAGCATGAGATTCGCCACATACTGGAGGGTGTGCATCGTGGACTTGTGATGGTATATGTGCACACTGAGCCACTCGCGGGGGAAAGCTTCACCAGAAAGGATGCTCATGTGTACGCGCAGCAAGTTTTCCAAAATGGTCGCCAGGTGATGCTCGGCTGCCATTTCGAGCTGCATTCCCGGTGCCGAGTTGGAAACGGCGGACAGAATGGCAGACAGCTCTGCCAAGCCTTCGTCAAATGTGAGATTGTCGGTCACAGCTTTGGCGGGGAATGGATATGTCGTTGGGAAGAGGAACGAGAGGCGATTTCGTGGCTTTGGTGGCGAGGCCAGCAGCGACAGATAGGAATCAATGATCCTCGGGATATGGTCCGGAATCTCTGGTCCCAGGTGATCTACTTGGCTAGCAAGCACGGAGCAGCAGAGGCGGACCTGCTCGCGCCATTGCTCCGTCACCTCTTCCGTGTGGCCCCAATGCGGTGAGATCCAGCGAACCGTGTTGGCACTCAAGGCCGCTCTCTGGTCCGGGTGCGCAAACAAGTCTAACTTGGAGTAGTTGATGATGAGAATAAGCTTGTAGAGAATCAGTTTTCCCTTGACTTGCGTGCACGAGTCCATGAAATCAATGGCGATATGCAGAATCTCCTCGGTGCTTAGCAGGCCAGCTAGCTCGGGCAACCAGGTGTGAAAGTGCTGAACAGCCAACGTCTGACTACCCACCAGCAGGGGAGCCGAATTCCTCATCATGCCATCCAGGGCTTTGAAGATGGAGCGTAGCTGTCGGATAAAGGTCTGCGGAGATGACGTGATGCCGATGCCAGCTTCCTTGGCTTTTTGCTGTTTACGTGCCTGTGTGATGAACTTCAAAATGTGTCTGACCACCTTGAACGTGGACCGTAGGTTTCGGGATGTCTCGGGCGCGGTAGGGTTTTCAAGAAGTCGCGTAAATGATCGAACGAGACTGGAGGTGGCGAACGGATAGCTGAACTGGGTTTCTGCATATTGGTCAACCAGAGGCCCGAGATTGAAGCGCCGATCATGCACGATGCCCAGCACTCTGACCAAGGCGGTGAAGACGAGATCCTCCAGCTCCTTCTTCCCTGAATGCTCGACAAGAACACCAAAGAGCCCGTCCAACACATCATTCAATAGCTTGACGACTTCGATTTCAGGCACAAACATGAGCTGCCTCAGTACTGCGAGAACCTCTTCCTCGGGCAAGTCTTTCCACTTCAGCAGACCCAAGATGACCCTGTCCTGGGAAAACCGCGTGCTGCAGAGAAAGGTGCTGACAAAGAGCATCGCCAATGGGCCCGTCACATTCTCGGAATGCTCAGCTCTACCTCTAGGAGCCCAGGGTACCGATAGATAGCCGCCCTTGCCGGAAGGGCCAGGCAACGCCGAAAAGGTATTTTCGTCCACCTTATAGAGAAGAACACCATGACGGCCGTCTGCGATGAAGGCCTCTCTGTCCCAGAGTGGCATATGGGCTACAGCAAATGGGGCCCCCGGCACATCACACAAAAACATGACAACGTGGGCTGTGGAAACATCACACGGTGATAGCGAAAGCCGTATCGTCTGGTTCCACGCCTCCCCACGCTCGGTCGTGGATGATTTGAAGGTCGTCATAGGCATCTTGTTGGAGCCCTCATAGATGCAATTTTCAAACCTGTTGCCCTCGGGGCCTCGGACCTCGAGCGTCACTTGAAAATTTGCACCGCGAAGCACCGAAGGCATGCTGGTGGCACTTCCGCCACAGCGCGACAGTAGATTCTGACGCGCGAGAGACGCGCTGTTTAGCGTCAGATAGATGTCTGATCTTGATTTTGTCGGGGCGCCGGAGAAGCCCATCTTGTTAGTCTGTGAAACTCCGGAAAGCAGTGTTGGTGTGGCCTTGATCAGCGTATCCGCCTCCGGGTGGTTGAAGGCTTGCAAAGAGACTTGAAGTCGCTCGCCTCGACGAGACTTTTCGTACCGCCCATTGGCATTATCCATGAGCTCACAAATCAGCGCGCCCAGGCCGTCAGCAGCGGCAGCAGAAGACTCTGCGTCCACCGAAACTCGATTGGTAGTAGACGACCAGATTGTAAGGACCTGTTCCCCTTCGCTATTCTGTTTCATGATGGGGTTCAGCTTGAGAATACCAACACCCACAGTACGCTGCACCACTTGCGCCGAGTCTGATGTGTTGCTACCAGCCCTTGTGCTGGCAGTGCCGGAGGAGTCGTCGGACTCTGCGAGAGTGACTATTTGCTGGCCATGCTGTTCAGATACGGACTCCATTTTTGGCAACGGTGAGCCTCGAGAGTTGTTTGGTCGTCCAGACTTGCTCCCCCACATCAAACTGCGTCTCATAGACTTGCTTCCTGACGAAGCGGACGTCTTGGAGTTTTCTCGAGACGCGGGACTATCGTTCGTGGTTCCCGGTCTTGATATCGTTTTGGTGGCGGTCATGACTTGTTGCGAGGCCAGGACCTTGACAACGAGATACAGTTCATTTTCGACTGACGGTGCATCTCCAATGTCCTGCGCAGACAAGTCGACAAACAGCGTCCGAGACGAGGTGTCCTGCGCAATGCCTCCAATGGAGCCGCCGGCCGGTATCTCAACCATGAAGGCTTCTGATAATAGCGACAACTTGTCGTGCCGAGGTTTCGAGACCAGGAATAAGACTAAGGTAGTTGCCTCGGATGATGATCCAGCAAATCCCTTGACATCAAGAAGTAGATGGTGAAGGCTTGTAGATTCCACAGACGGTCGGGGCGGCTCGTCGAGAATACTCATGACGGACTGCAGTCGAGTCACTTCCACGACTGAATCATCTCCGGTGAGGATCCTGCCTCTCGCTGCTGGGTCGCGGACAATGATTTCTCCCCCACAAAGCTTGTTAACCCGTACTAAATCCCATACTGTCGTTTCCCAGAGCGCTTCGTGTTCGTGAGACGTGAGAACATTGTACAGGAATTGTTGGCGACTGAGATTGAGGCTGGTGATGAGCCTCGAAAGCTTGTCTAGGTCGGCATATTGTCGTGAAAGCAAGATTTCATGCAAATTCTTGGAGTGCCATTCCCTCAGGCACGAAGCAATCTCGTCAATCAAGGGCTCGGATGAGGATGTGGGTGTCTCGTCGCCAATTTTCAGCAGCGGCACTGGCGCGGCTGGTCTTGGCGCATCTGGATCTCGTTTTGATGGAGGAACAGACAGGTTGCCAGCAATGATTCCATTCGGTAATTCCGACAACGGTCTGCGTCTCTTTCTGATACTGTCCGTCTTGACCAGCGATTTCGTTTTTTTGGCCCGGGCATCGACAGTACTTTTCTTGATCGCATCGCCATTCAGTTTTGAATTTGCCACCAGTAAATTCTCGTCTGTAACGCTGTGGTCTTTGTTCACGTCTTCGTCTTCGTCTTTCTCTATGCCTTTGTCGCCGCCTTCTTTGTCGTCTTTTTCTTCATTCCTTACTCCGTCTTCATCCTTGCCTTTGTCTTCGATCTTGTCTTGGTAGTCGCCCTCGTAGTCAATGTCTGGTTCATCCGACTCCCCAAGCATCTCTCGTACCTCGACGCAGCTGCGGGGGAAAATGCCACTAAACACGCGAGCTTCTAGAGTCTGGCCCTTAACTGAGGTTAGGCCAGCGAGCAAGCTTGGAGGAGCGACCAGGTAGCCTCGTAGCCAATTCCCATCGGGCGTCTCCTCGATGATGTAGAGCTCATCGCCGATTTCGAGGGGGAGGTCGGCCGGGCTTTCGGCAGTGAACGGATAGGTCGCAACAGCAAAAGCGATGCGAGGAAGGGGTTGCCAGGGCATTGAACAATGGGCGTCAGCGCTCTCGAGGGCGCTGAGGCAGATTGTTGGCTGGCTGGACGAAAAGCTGTCAGAGGTCGGGCGCTTAGGGTGGGAAGCTTGTCTCGTCAAATCAGGCTTATACCAGATGCGCGCTCGCAGGCTCGGGGCGGGACATCAAAAGCATGGATGGGTGCACGGCGGCTCAGCTGCTCGTGACAGGCATCGATCGGGCTCCCAACTCACGGTTGGAGGAGAAAATAGGTAAGACGAAAACCAAAATGTGTTTGAGGTTTCCTACGAGTTGGGCCCCAGACCAGAAGCGCAGCACAGACTTGTTCGTGGGCGGCCGCATTGATTGTGACTGGACTTGCAAAACCACCACCCCTGGAGAGTCGAGACGAACTGGGTTCTTTTCTTATCGATTAGCCCGCAGATGCAGGTCCCATCCTTTTGCACGTTCGGCAACTTGGCATCAACGACATGACGAGGGTTCAGATTGCCGGCTTCGTGCCAACATTATGTATTCCAACGCGGCCGCTTCTGGTCAGACGACAGATACCAGTACCTACATACCTACATACATACATACATACATACATACATACATACATACATACATACATGCCTATCCTTGGTGGTGTTCGGCGTCGCGTGCTGTGTGACGCTAGGATGCGCGTGCCGTTGATGTGTTCAAACTCCAGGCACGTCATTGGAGCCTGATTCAGCAAAGAATCACGAAACCCTGTCCCATCTGCAGGCAGCAGCACCATCGAATGCCTGCAACATCATGATTCATACCCCACGTCCTCCTTCGCGGGACGGCACCTGGAACCAGACAAGGCACGATAACCTCTGACGGGCCGCCCCCTTCTCACGCCTGATCAGGAAAATGTAACATGTTGTTTCTGTTAATGCAAGGTACACATCGGGCTTTTCCGCCTCAATAAAAACCCATGTACATACCATTAATTCCTTTGACACCAGTCGGGCGGCGAGCTTCCGGCCGATCAAATTTGTTACAGAGTGTGTAGGTAGGTAGGTAGGTAGGTACTCTGTAGGCACAAGGATGACGCTAACAGGGCTTGGCAGAGTTTCGTGATTCGTCACGAGGGAGTCCACGACTCATAATACATAATTGCACCATCTTCAACAACAGCGCAAGCAGCTCGACAACTACTATTGAACTGTTGTTTCACGAGCACTTTCATTTTGAGCTCTCACCTTCACCCCGATTCGCTACCTAACCCCATCCAGCATACTGCATCTCTTCATCTCCTCGCTGCTGCCCTGTTCGCGGCTCCCCGGGTTGAGGCCTCATCAAGGCCTCTCGCTTACTGCTTGAAACAAAAACAATCGTTGTTAAGACTGACGCCAGCGTCAGAAACATACTCAGCCCCGACTCCCCGCCATATCCACCATGTAAATGGTCATGGGTACACCCTTCGTATCCCGCCTTGAACGTAGCTCGCTGGAGGGATTCAAGCGAGGAAAGCCCCATGATGAACAGCCACCGACATTCCCAGAAGTCTTCCTACACGCCATGGACGTGCGTGAAAAGGTGTTTGTCGAGGAACAGCATGTACCATTGGAGAATGAGCTCGATGCCGACGACCCTCGCTCATGTCACTGGGTAGTCTATGCGACTGTGGACGGATCAGCGGAGATAGATGTCCGCGATCATGCAGGCAACGTGACACAGCCGCGGAAGAGCTCTACACAAAGCAAGCCCGTTGGAACCATCCGTGCCGTACCGCCCCCCCACGAGCCTCATCCAAAACCTGGGGCCGAATACTGGAACGGCCAGTTGGTGTCGACCGGCAAAGAGACTGCTCATTCACTTTCAATAGACTCCACGCTCGACAGGGGCCTGGATCGGGCGACAACGTTCCACGACGGGAAGGAGCCATACATCAAGCTCGGGCGGCTGGCCGTGGTCAAGGAATACCGAGGCCATGGCTTCTCGAAGCTTTTGGTGCAAATGGCGCTCACGTGGCTTCAATCCAACCCAGCCTTCTTTGACCCCAGCTGCGCGGAAGTTGCACAGACAGGGGGGCTGCCCAAGGCTGAATTGCCTAAGTGGGATGGTCTTGTCTGTGTTCACGCCCAAAAGGAGGCAATTGGGCTGTGGGAGAAATGGGGATTTGTTATCGACGAGGAAATGGGCTCGTGGCGGGAAGAGGGGATACACCACGTGGGAATGTTCAAACGAATAAAGCACGAGACCGACGGAACTTCAGGCATCCTTACGACATCTACAGCGATCGGTTGAAATCATGGCTTCTGATTAGCAAGCATGTATTTATGAGTTGGATAGATGACCTTGTTTGTTCTGGACAACTTGAGCTGTATAATAAAAAGAATGAAGAAGAGGGTTAAAAGAAGGAAAAGAAGACGGGAATAGGAAGAGAAGGACGGGAGGAGAATAACTGGGAGGGAAAAGGCCGGGATGAAAACTATGCGGAATAGAGTCGTGTATCGGGTGACCTAGGCGTGGACACCAATTTTTTTTAAGAAAACGCCAAAAAAATCAATTCCGATCACGCCTCTCATAAAGTAGAGCTCATTCATTGACTTCCTTCACAACTCACAACAGTATGTGTCTGGCACCCGTGGTTGATTTTGCACATTGATTGCCAAGTTTTGACTATACAATGTGAATTCAAAAGGCGTATTGAATTCATCCATGCTCTTTGTTAAGCCCAATGCTGATTTTTATTGGCACTCTTGAGCCACGTTTGACAAATAAATAGCCGTAGCGTTTCCTTGTCCCGAAACGCACAAATGCAATTCTGAAAGATGCCGGAACCACGCCGAGAAAGCCCGCCGCAAACCCTCCCTGTATCCATCTATCTTGCAAGCCGAAAAAATAAACCATGATTGTCCCCCCTAGAACTACATATGGCAATTTATCGGTTGCTCTTGGCCACACGCTCCAACTCATCCTTCTTCTTGATAGCGTATGAGTTGCTGCTGCCCTTGGCGGCGTTGATCAGCTCCTCGGCAAGGCACTCAGCAATCGACTTGATGTTGCGGAAAGCGGCTTCTCGGGCACCGGTGGTGAGCAAGGCAATGGCCTGGTTGACGCGGCGGAGAGGGGAGACATCGACAGCTTGTCGTCGGACGGTACCGGCGGAACCAATTCGGGTGGAGTCTTCACGAGGACCGCAGTTGACAATGGCATCAACGGCAACCTGGATGGGATTCTGGTCCGTCATCAGGTGGATCTGTAAAGCAACTGATGTTAGATACACCGCCTCACTTGCTCTCTGCGTCACGATTCCGGGATGCTTGCGGCGTCGACTAGAAAAGGGGGCGTCAAGGAGGGACAGTTCCATCATTGTGAGTTGCTGATATACCGTCACAATGATTGTCCCTGTCCCGCGTCTCCCCCCTCCTTTCCTTCGAATCACCCATCTCCGAGGTCTGAGCGCATTGCTGGATTATGGGTCATCAACGTACGATCTCAAAGGCGTGGGCAACGATGCGGACAGCCATCAGCTTCTTTCCGTTGTTGCGTCCGTGCATCATGAGGGAGTTGGTCAATCGCTCGATGATGGGGCAGTTCGCCTTGCGGAATCGCTTGACGGCATATCGACCGGCGGAGTGCGTGACGTAGACGGGGTTTCGCAGAGAAATGTAGTCACTATTCGAGTCGGAAATAAAGAGTACATCAGCAAACAAGTTTCATACACATGCATGTGTCGCCCAATGATTGTCATCTCCCTCGATAATCTCTTCCGAGTCGTCTTTCGTAGTCTATTCGCGATTCGCATTGGAGGGGCAGGATTTGGGAACTGGGCAGATATTCTTCGCAGAACGTTCTGCTTCTTTCGCACGTACGTCAGAGAGATGTCGCGAACCTCGACCTCGTAATCCCACTTGTTGAACAACTTGATGTTGCCAATCTCCTTAGTGACATCCTTGGGGAGAACGTCAGAGACCACAGGGGCCTGGACCGCGATATCACCACCTTCAACAGACATGTTGAGCTGATCTGCAGTCGAAAATGTATCCGGTCTATTGCTGGCGGGCGGACTGCGGGTTAGTAGTGCAGGTTGGCGAGATGGGTATTTTTTCGAGCAAGTTCTGAGAATGATGCGCTCGCCGCTGGGGCTCGGCTAGCAAGAGGCAGCGAGGTTTTTTTTCGGCCGCCTGGTGGACGATCCTGGCGAATCAGGAGCTGCGAGGCTGTCGGTACGTATCCTTCCGCACTGGCTTTATTAGGGCACGCGGGCCCTGGGCAAAACACCGCAAATGCGGCGCAGTGAGTGGCTAGCCCACCACGTCTGGGCCCTCCACTCTTGGAGAAGTGCGTGTGGGATGAATGTCGTCTACGGCTTCTATCGAGTGAAAATTCCCGACTCTTCCTCCACACTCCCGCCAAAGACAAGCACATCAGATCAAAATGGTACGCCGAACCACTCCCCGTCATAAACTATTTCGCATCTCTCCAAAGGCGCTTCAACTCCACCACGGAATGAACACGCCGCAGAGAAGCACTCAATCACCGACGAAAGACGGATGAACAGACAAGCCTTTGCAAAGAAAAAAAATGATGATGTGGTGGATCATGATACTAACGCGGGGCTTCGTTGTCTTTCGAATTATAGGCGCCTGCTGCTGGAGCTAAGAAGCAAAAGAAGAAGTGGTCCAAGGGCAAGGTCAAGGACAAGGCCCAGCACGCCGTTCTCCTCGACAAGACCACCTCGGAGAAGCTCTACAAGGATGTCCAGTCCTACCGTCTGGTCTCGGTCGCCGTTCTCGTCGACAGAATGAAGGTCAACGGCTCATTGGCTCGCCAATGTATTAAGGATCTCGAGGAGAAGGGCATCATCAAGCCTGTTGTCACCCACAGCAAGATGAAGATCTACAGTACGCCTCCCACTGACTTAGTCTGACATGACGCCAACTGAACGAGCCTTGTTGCTGACATGTTTTTCTTATTCTAGCTCGCGCCGTCGGTGGTTCTTAAGTCAGCCAAGTAGGAAAAAATTTAAATCTTTGTTTGGAGTACTGGTGTCTGAGGGGCCTTCACATCTCGGAAGAAGAGGCCTCTAATGATCCTCGGCGCGTGACGCTTTGCAGTGCGATATGCTCTGTGCGATGTACCATGACTGAACGCGAACCCAGCAAGTCTGTACTGTATGTACATAGGCAGATTCTCAATGCCAATTTCGGCAACACATGGTGCATGCCAGTCTGTTACTCGAACAAACAAAAAACATCTACGCAACTACCTGTACTCCCGCAGTAATCACGGCACTCAATCGTAGAAGCAAACCATGCCCAATCCGAAGCCAGTTGAACGCTCCTTCTAAAACATATCCATCTAGTTGAGACGCAAGTGAATACCCTCCGTGTTGACTTACGTTGTTGAGGCACGATGTCCGTCTTTGTGTTATATCATCAGTCTGATATTAGGACGAACTTCGTACCTTCAAGCGCATTGAATGAAATGACGTACTGTACAGCGGCTTCCGGTCACGATCTGAATCGAGAAACATTATTTCCTAATAACGATGATGGCAAGTAACCGAGGACGGGTATCGTGCCAAATTCTCGTACAGATCAGAATCGTGGTTCCCCATCAGCGTGACAGGCCTTTACCGCGCTTTTATGACAAGTCGTTGTGCCATTTTCCAAAATTAGAGCGGCAACAAGACGATGCTGTCTTGTATCTTGTTGAAGGGCTGCAACCCTGAGCCACTGGTCACTGGGAATAAAGCGACTATCGTCGACTGCTATCTACGGAAGACATCGCAATTAAGAAGCGATTCTCACCTCCATCTAGTTGAAAGTTCCTGTCTGTTGTAATATAACGGTCTTGCGTCATGGGAAGGCACCGATGCCAGTTTCTCAAGCGTTCTTTGGACAGAATTTTGCCCGCTGGAGAGCTCACATGTGTGACATGACGAGAATTCAACTCCTGATTCCGACACGCACCCAGTAGGTAGGCAGAACATGAACATCGTGAGTAGGGCATCTTGATGAACAGACATATGTCCAAGCAATTTGAATGTCTTCAAACTGATCAAACAAGCTCAAGCAGATTAAGGCCTGTGGGTATGGACTCGTCAAACAAGGCATATCCACTAGCGGAACAACGCAGTTTATGGAAGTCTCTTCAAGCGCAAAACCGAGTTCGATGAGGGTGCAGCGAGAACGAGGAGAGGGGACGTGAGACGGCCAAACGGCTGGGTTGGGCAGTTTGACTGGGTGCGACAGGTCTGGGCCAGGACACGTCCATTGAATTTCAGGATATACTCTCCGCGGCTGAAAATCTATATGCGAGTCGTGAGAGTCGGGACTCTCTCGGGAAAGCCGAAAGGCTGTTCCGACGCACCGATTGACGGCACCTTTAGTTCGTATCTGCCTGACGCCACGCAGACTTGACCTAAGCGTTGAATCCTTCTAGTTCCGGCACTGCATGTTCTCGATCATCTGCGGGTTTGAACATTTTGTGAACCGAACGAGTGCCGCTGATGAAGGGATCCGGCAAAGGGGCATGCAAATGCGATCGGGCGTGCTGCGAATAGGTACATGGCTCGAATCAGCCACAAAGACTTTTAGCAGATATGGACGGTCGGGCAAATAGTGGGCAGGTCGTGCGTGGCGAGGCAAAGCACCTAAACGAATCAAAGACGAAAAAGCCATTGATTTTGTCTCCTCTCAACTTTCAAGTCGAGGAAGCCATTTGTGCTGTATGGAGATCATGGTGTTGGAACTCGGAACTGTGAAGGTCCCAAGAGAAGATAGCAAGCAAAACTGAACCTAATGAAGTCCGGCCTTCAGCGGTGACCTACCTACACGTTTTTTCTAAATTCGCTACAGCCCCTTCACTCCGAAATTGACTCGGGTTGTGTGCGGACTCGCGGAGTAGGTAGGTATGTACATAGAGGCCAGATGTCGGAAAAAATCTCGGGGTGAACCGGTATCTCAGCTTGAGAAACTCCACGGAAATTTGACAGCTGACTGTGTATCTGGCGTGTAGCTTGTGGTGGCGGATGCCGGCATACTTTACCTTTCAGCTACATTTGATATCCCTAGGGGCCTGAGGCTGCAAACATTGGGGCGCGCTGTTGCTGTGGAAAACGAGAAAGCCGTCGCTGGGTAGTGCAGTCATGATTCGCCAACACAACACTGACAGGTACTTCATTGACGCCGATGACGACCGCGCGGATGAAGTACTCTTTCTTGGGTTCCTGAGGATGCTAGGTAACTGGGGGCCTTCTAGCGCGGCTGGCCGGATAGATTCGCCCAAAGTCAGTCCCCCCGTCGAGGCTCCGCCGCAATTTTTTCCTTCTCCCCCAAATCTGTCCACCAGTCGGCGCAGAATTTATTTCGCTCGACTGCGTTCTTCTCCTTTCCATTCTCTCCCACCCATCTCCCCTCAGTCCTTTGTCTCGTTTACGGATAAAGCACAACCATCAAAATGTCTGGTGAAGCTCCTCAGAAGGTCCTGGGCATGCCGGTAAGCTACTCTACATCCCTCCATTCGTTGTTATCCCGCCTTTTCCAGTGCACGACAGCGTTGGCGGTTAAGGGGCGATGAGCGAGCTAGCAGGCCACGATGGGATTGTCCCGCGCCAATCACTCAACTTCATCGTTGGAATCAGTTTGACAGCGCGTCGACATCCACGGCTTCAGATCGGAGTGCTACTGCGTCCAACACTCGGGCCTCGTTTTCAGTTCCTGGCGATGCTCTCTCCCTTCAACCAACGCTCGGCGAAAGGGAAAAGAGAGCCTGCTACTCATTCATCTATTTTGACAAATCAAGAACTACATATGCTAACGCTCACGTTACCAGCCCTTCGTGGCCGACTTCTTGAGTACGTTTCAATAGTCGACCTCTTTTGAACATCATCTTGGCGCTATTAATGGCTTCACGTTCTAATGTGCCGTTGTATACCGCCTGAATTGATTCATCATCGTCTTTTCTCAACGTTGAGAATGCTAACTTTGCTGCAGTGGGTGGTGTCTCTGCCGCCGTCTCGAAGACCGCCGCTGCCCCCATCGAGCGTGTCAAGCTCTTGATTCAGAACCAGGATGAAATGATCAAGGCTGGCCGTCTGGAGCGCCGCTACCTCGGTATCAGCGACTGCTTCAAGCGCACCATGGCCGACGAGGGTGTCATGTCTTTGTGGCGTGGAAACACTGCCAATGTCATCCGATACTTCCCCACCCAGGCCCTGAACTTTGCTTTCCGTGACAAGTTCAAGAAGATGTTCGGCTTCAAGAAGGAGCGTGACGGTTACGCCAAGTGGATGGCTGGTAACCTGGCTTCCGGTGGTGTATGTTTATTCCGCACCCGAGGTGCCTGATTGTCCGCACACATAATCGCAGTAAAACTGACTAAACTTGTAGGCCGCCGGTGCTACCTCTATGCTGTTCGTCTACTCTCTGGATTACGCCCGTACCCGTCTTGCCAACGATGCCAAGTCCGCCAAGGGCACCGGTGAGCGTCAGTTCAACGGTCTGGTTGATGTTTACCGCAAGACGCTCGCTTCCGATGGTATTGCTGGTCTTTACCGTGGTTTCATGCCCTCTGTCGCTGGTATCATTGTCTACCGTGGTCTTTACTTCGGCATGTACGACTCTATCAAGCCTGTTCTCCTGGTCGGCAACTTGGCCAACAACTTCCTTGCCTCTTTCGCTCTTGGTTGGTGCGTCACCACTGGTGCTGGCATTGCTGCCTACCCTCTTGACACTATCCGTCGTCGCATGATGATGACCTCTGGTGAGGCCGTCAAGTACAAGAACTCTTTCGATGCTGCCCGCCAGATCATTGCCAAGAACGGCGTCAAGTCTCTGTTCAACGGTGCTGGTGCCAACATTCTCCGTGGTGTTGCCGGTGCTGGTGTCCTGTCTATCTACGATCAGCTTCAGCTTATCCTTTTCGGCAAGGCCTTCAAGGGTGCTTAAATGCTTTCCTTTGTGTCTCTATCATTAGCTATTCCGTGCTGTAGGTGTGAGAATCAGCGCGCGATACGGTGGGCTGAAGATGTCTACCAAGGGATCCACGACACGTGGATATGAACTGGCTGAGACAGAAAGTTTGGAGGATGGCTGATAAGGAAAAAAAATGTTTTTTGCGTGTTCCTGTGTAACAGATGCTCTTTGCGGGTTAGACTGGCATGTATGGCGTATTACCCTTTCGGCGCTGCCGGGGCTTTTCTAGGTCGCTGTAACTATACACCAATGCAATTTCCCTTGTTGTTACTCTGTAACTACCTTCTACCTCTCATCTTCGTGACCAATAAATTACCTGTATTCTGTATGTATGTGGTGACCACTGACCACACAACCACACCCTCGCCATCACTCTTGCAACATGGTTTTCCCAGGTCAGGTGAGCTTGGCGTCACTGTCAGTGTCGTGTCTTGATGACTAAGGACCGTACTCGTAATAACGGAACGCCGAACGCGGACCTTAGGAAATCCAACCTCACGAGTCACGAGGACCATGAGAAGCGGATAATTTCCACATATCAAAAGGCTCCATCCTCGACGGCTGTCCATCACCATGCCCCCCGGAAGACCAGCAGCCCGCCGCGGCCGCGGACGACCCAGAGGGTCCACGAAGCGCCAGGAATCAGAAACACCATCCGCATCCGACCAAAGCGAGATCCTCGATTTTTCCGACGACAGCCCCGACCAAAGACGCCGAGATCGAGCTGCACCACGCGCCTCAGATAACACCGAAGATGCAGCCGTTCCTGAAAAAACCATTCCGAAGGACCTGCTCACGCGGGTGCTGCATGAGTTCTTCACCAAAGACGCGACGAGGATATCGCGGGATGCGAATGCCGCTGTGGGGAAGTACATGGACATTTTTGTGAGGGAGGCTATTGCGCGAGCTACTGTAGAGAAGAATGCGGGATTTCTGGAGGTGAGTGTTTGGTTCTCTCAGGTGTCTGTGTTTTGTCCCGAGCTTGGTGCTGTAAAGTCCGGAGGCTTGGGAAGATGTACCATGTGCCATTATGGGAGACTCCTAGAGATTCTGTTGGAGGCTAACGTTCTTTTTCTTGGGAATCTCAGGTAGAGGATTTGGAAAAGGTTGCGCCGCAGCTTTTGCTGGATCTGTGAAGATAATTCGAGCCTTCAATGGCAACGCCGGGCCTGTGACGGTAGCGACGTGGCACACACCATTGGGGTAAGAGTTTGAAGCCGGGCTTGTCTTGAAAACCACAGCGGTCATCCAGAATTCATGACCGTGTACTCGTTTGCGCCGGGACATGCCGACTTATCCTCATCTTGGCACAAATATTTCTCCATTGAAAAGAGCTTTCAATACAATGGATCGACAAGCCTCCATGATCGGCCCATCTTCTTTAGTCTCAGCCTTAGTCCATTCTTTAGAGAGAATTTCGGTTGCTCCAGAGGACCCTTAAAGGCTTCACCGGTGACGGGCTTGAGAACACTGAAGAATTACTCAGGGAACAAGCCAGGCTTTGAATATGAATATTGGCAGAATATGACTATCATTAGAAAGCAGTCTGTTTAGGGAATACCTTTCATGGCAAGCCTTAACTGCTTCAAAGCTTCGGGTTGATAGTCGATGAGCTACACAGCTCGCAAGAAAACATATTTTTCTTTGCACACGAGGGATCTCAAAACAATCGAGTCGATCTTATTCGACTTCTCAGCAATGGCAGTCATGAGAGTCTCTGAATCCGCCTCGACAATACGTGCATGGATGGGACCCTACTTTGTATGGCTTATATACGACGAGTTGGTATGATACCGATTCGGCGCCACGATTTGTCATTCATTAGAATACAATTGCGATTGCGATTGCGATTGCGATGCAGTCGCTGGGTATTCTTCGAACTAAGTCTAAAACCTCTGTGGAATCTAACATGCGGCAGTTCCAGGAACTCCCAATGGGGGATTGGATGAGTAATACTTCGAGATCTTGATCTGCGAATCGAACTGGGACTTGGACTGGGGGCTGTAGCAGGTTCTTGGTCTGTGTTTGGTGGTATTGATTATGCCGGTTCTTCTTCTGTCTTGACGACGGACGTGGGCAGCCCCAAGTACCAGCGGTCCGGCGCAGACTGAACTGTCTACATTGAGATGCGCGTAGGTAATGCCGTACGGGGCACACTTATTGTTCTCCGAGCTCACCTCATTTATTTTGTAGAGTGAATTCACTAAGTTAGGTTGGGAGAAGAAAGTGGAAGTGAGATCATGCGTTGGTGTCTGTGCCGCCAAGAGTGTCATCCAATACTGTTCTTGATTGACCTCGCTGCTCTGCCTAGCAGTGGATGTCGTGAACTCTTTTCCAAATTCCATTGGCACATAGCTATCACGAGCGGACATTGAGGCAACGTTTTGGAAGAGCACATGAGCGTGTCAGCTCATGGTGACGGACTAGCGAATGAGACCTGGCGAGTTGACCTGATGGCCTCTACTGTATTCGCTGAGACTTACAAGGCTTCGCATCAGCCACTTTACTCTCTACGACTCCTCTTCGACCTCCCCCTCTGCGCCTGCGCACAAAGCTTCCTCCTCGGCAACTTGTCCAGCCACCTATCCTCTCTCTTTACATTTCCTACCTTGGTGTACTTGCTGCTATTCGCAAAAAAATCCACCCAGTGCTTAAGCGCATTATGCGCCTTCTCCTTGGCCCTCGTCATTTCCTCCTCGCGCAGCGCCTCCATCTCCGCCATCGTCCAGGCCTTGTCCACCTCGGGATCATCTATTGGCAGGAACATCTCCTCCACGCCGCGCAGATCCGCCGTCTGGTCCTCGGCAAAGCACCCGGTCACGAAACCGCGCGCCGCGTCTCGGCCCGCAAAAAAGTGGTATGACCCGCCGGGCCCGTACATGCGGCGTCCGTTGGAAACGTCGTAGATGGTGCCATTGATGGCGAGGAGGAGCGGCTTGGATGGGTCGCGGCCGTCGTGGACGAGGAGTTCCTGCTCGGTCATGTAAAGGGGGCCGCTCTGTGAAAACAAAATTAGCCAAGTATGATGAAGAGAGTCAAAGCTCTATGCTTTGGTTCGATAGGGTGAAAGCTACGCACTAGTTGAGCCTTCCACCAGTCTAGGCGTAGGTAGGTGGGCTTGTTCTTCATGCCCCAGAAGAAGCTGTCGCCTCCGCTAATGACGTAGCTAAGGCCGCAGGATGCGATGAGCAGAAAGGAGAGAACGCGCAGGATGTCAACCCATGGGGTGTAATCGTCTTGCTCGGCATCGCGCTTTGCCCGGGACTTGGACTTGGTCTTGGGCTTGATCTCGACGAGGTCGACGGTCTCGTCGTCGGTGGGCGATGCGGCTTTGCGCTGCCGGAGTTGGGCGTCGTCGGCCATGACTGGAAGATTCCGGAGTCGAATTGAGGGCGACAGTTGGAATTTTTGCAATATGGACCGGGAATGGGGGTTCGATGCTCCCTGAGCTTCACCAAAAGGACTCCACGGGTCGCTGTATGGAAAAGGGGGCGGACACTTCGGCGTCCAGGCGTTGTTGTTTAGGAAACCGAATAGATACGTATTGTCGCTCGGTATGGGGAGATGCCCCACCTGTTGGTCCACGGATACAAGAGCTGCGTTTCGTGTGTTTCGGAAGGGGATGTTGGAACAAGACACCCACGCTATGCCTCGAAGTGACGCATGCTATCCCCTGTGCACAAAGTACAATGCCGTCTTTGTAACTGGCAATCAAGGGTTCACTGACTCGTGAAGTGATTGGTTAGGCTGCGGGATGGTGCCAGACTTGTCGTGGCGCGAAACATTTTGCAGCAGTTGGTGACATAATAAAGCCTAGAGAGAAGTGAAATGTGTTTTTGAAGGCATATTCAATCACTGGTATGTATTAGTTACCGATCTGTGCTGGCCTCCCATTCCATTGTGCAATGAACGATGCGTTGGCAGTGGCACGGATCACATGATAGCTCCGTCACTACGGCAACGCAGTCAGTGACTGCCACTGAAGCATGAAGGCCGGAACGGGGTACGACCATAATTGTAAACATCAGCGCGCCACTTCCAAACAAATCCACCCAACCTCCCACAACCATCTTAGTACACTCCACGTTATCGTGCAAAGCGTCAAAATCAGGCCAGCAACGCGGGGACGGCGCGTTCCTAGTGAAGAGCGACTTGCAATTCGACGCGACAGTCACGCTATCTCAACTCCGACACCACATCGACAACGACAAACCGCCATCCTCTTTTGCACAATGGATCCCGGCGCAAGCCCGCCCGGCTCTCCAGCTGGGGGACCTCTCCAGCCAGCCACCCCTGAGCGTGTGAACCGTCAAGATCCGTTATTCTCGCCTATACGGAGCGAACACAGAGACAACGTAGTCCACGACAAGATCAGCCAGTTCAACAATATGAGCATCGCCATGCAGTCAAAGCAACTTGAGCGCAAGACGGCCGATGCTGCTCTCAAGCGTGCCATGCTGGGACGCGAAGAAGCAGAGGCAGATACGAAGCGACTTCGCGAGGAAAATCGACTCTTGCGGAAAGAAGTCGAAGGAGGAAAAGAGCGTGAACGAAAGGTGGGAGAAAGGCTAGAAGCCGTCATGGTGAGTTGCCAGCGAGAGGCCTTGTGATGTTTCGGCGGGAAAAAAAGCCGTCGGCGGTGATTGGAGACTGACAAGCCACGCCCGCTCAAACAGGAGAATTATGGACGCGCCAAGGAGACGCATGCCCATACCCAGGCACTATGGGAGAAGGAAATCAGACGGGCCAGGAAAGAAAACTTCAAGAGCCAATCCGCCATTGTCAAGCTACAGGAGGAGCTCAAGTCGGCACGAGCCACCAACAAGACGATTGAAGAGAGCCTTGAACGCGAAAAGGAGCGAAGCAAAGTGCGGGAGCAGGAAGCCTTCACTGCGCGATACCAGATTGTCGGCGTTCAAGAACAACTAGACAAGGCTCTTGAACATATCAAGATTGTGGAACAGGAACGGGATGCATTCAAGACTGCCGCTAAAAACGAGGAGGTCGCCCGCATAGCTGCCGAAGGCCGACTTCCACTACCTGTCAGCAACGATCCCATTGAGGAGGTTGAATCGCCCGAGAAGGAGAGAATCAAGTATCTTGCTCCCCCCAAACACGGAAAGGGTCAAAATGCGCACCGCGTATCACTGTCCACTATGGAGATCATGTCGTCGGCGGCAAACGAAATAGAGATTGAGGAGCTGAGCACAAAGGTTCTGTGGGAGAGACAACGGGCCGATCGAGCTCAAGAAATGATTGAGTTTCTGCAGGCCGAGTGTCAGATGCATCTATGCTCTTGCTCCAGGGATAACACCTCAAGAAAGAGCGTGGAAGCGCCGCAAAAGAGACGACGCATGTCAATGGAGCAGGAAGACCAAAAGAGACGACGCTTGTCGATGGAAGACGAGGAGCACACAATTCTTGTCAAGGAAGGCACTGCATCGCCCGCGCACTCGTGCTCAGGCAGCCCTCGGCTATCCCTACCGCGCTCGCCACTACGAGAAGAGCAGGGACCATCACAGCCAGAACCCATGGAAAAGCTAGCATACGAGCCAGTGGGAGTAGCTGAGCCAACGGTTGAGGCACATATTGAATATAGGCCTGTGGTGGAACAAGGAGCAGAAAAGAAACACCCACGACTGCAGGACGTCAAGTCCAAGAAGGAGCCGCGACGAAGCACCATCTTCTGCCGCAAGGAAGGCATCTTTCGAACTGTGTCTGAGCAGGAGGCCGCAGCGTTTGAAGCCGCCCAGGAGGAAGCAGTCATGGCTTCTGCGCCGGCCGTCCAGGAACAGCAAATACCTGCCACCGCAGAGACTGAGCGAAGCCCCCGGAATTATGCTCGCACACCCTCAGTCGAGCCTCCCACATTTGCACTCATCGGACGACCGGAGCGCAACTCGCTGGACTTTCTGCTGCTCGAAAACCCAAACGACGACGCGCAGTCGAGGCCAGTCTCCCCGCCCAGCATTCCCACTGCTGCGAGCGACGAGCCTGCGAAGACGTCTGTATCATCATCATCATCAGTAGCAGCAGCAGCCGCAGCGATTCAACCGAGAAAGCGGACAATATCCCCCAGGGAATCTCTCGTATCACGAGCCCACAGCACATCAACATCCTCCTTCACCGTAACAACAACAGTTCCCCTCCGCGAGGACACAGCCCGGTCCAGCTCAGCATTCAACGAGCGCCTGCGAACACCCTCGCACGGAAGCACCGCGAGCTTTGATTCCAGCGATCCCGCCATGACACCCACGATGACGCGGGAGCAGGCCCTAGCTAAGATTCGGGAACGAAGGGGTCGGGCACGCAGTGCGGCGCAGGCAGCTACCACGTCGAGTGGGAGAAAGGCCGTGGGGGGAGGAGCGGCGGCGGCGACGACGAGGCCTAGAGGACGTGCCCTTAAGAGGGACATGAGTGCGCCTATGGCGAAGACTACACCGCAAATGAAATGAAAGAAAGAAAGATGATGGAATGAATGCTTGGACTGCTTTATGCCCGGTACCTGGGATAGGGGTGCTTGGATAGTGGGAGCGTTGGAGTGTCCGTCTTCATTTTGCTGTTCTTTTTCCTCTTTTTCCTCTTCTTCTTTAATCTTCTTCTACCACCTCTTATCCTATACGCCTTCCTTCTTCCGCCCCTCTTCTCCCTCTTCGTCTTTATTTTATTTTCTTTTTTATCATTCTTTACATCTCTCTCTCTCTCTCTCTCTCTCCCTCTTTCCTTTTTTTTTCTTTCCTGCTTTACTTGCTTTCTTGCTTTTCTCTCTCTCATGGCAGGCATGGCGATAGGCGTACAATCGTTTACACAAGACAAGATCAACTAGCACGGCTGTGCAGTGTCTTGGTGGAACAAGGGGTTCCTTGCTTTCTCTCTCTGTCTGGCTGGTCTGGCCCGGTGTGTGACTGTCGGATGTATAGCGCGTGAGGCGTGTAGAGCACATGCCCAGTACACGATACGCAGGGTACTAATAACAAAAGTGTTGACTGTGTGGTTAAAGGATTGACCTCGCTAGGGCCGTGATGTGGATGGCGCGTGGGAGGTTGGCGTAGATGTATTTGTCTTTTGGTGGAGGAAATGACCATCAGGCGTTGTATCGATACGATTCCGCGACAAGTTGAAAAACATGCGAATTGGATAGAAAACAACACGCTCGTCCAAGATGGACACCATTATACGAGACGTTTGGTAGTTCGTAGTGGTTGGAAGGAGACGTCCGACTAAATGAAGCAGACACATTCATAGAATGGACAACACCGTTATCTCGGACATTTTGGCAGAGTGGTTATATGGAGATGAACGAAAAGCAGACACATTCTACATGACGCATTTCAAGGATAAATGAACAAGCTCTTTTTTTCATTGTGCTGAGCTCTACAACCAGACGTCAGAGAATCCCTTACCTCCTTCAACATGACCGACTCATCAGCTCAACTCCCCCCCTTACCACGCCCACCACCGCCCCCGTCTGCACCATCTCGCTCCCTCCACCCGCAACACGATGCTCAATATCAGCCAACCCGCTCAACCACGAGATCATAACCTCAGGCGCCACTTCCAGCTTCACCAGCGCCTCAGCCAGCGCGGTAATCATATCCGCTAGCGCCAAACCCCTCGTAACCTTGAGAGCATTCATGGTCCCCAGACAACTCACCACATCCGACGTCTCTAGCAAAGTCTTAACAATCTGCGCCATAGCATCCGGCGGCGGCGCAGCAATGCAATTATAGATAGTCTCCGTGGTGATAATATCGCGCTTGATCGCCCTAAGGCCCTCCTCCAACAACTTGGGCGCATTCCTAGCCCTCAACGGCGTACTCGACGCATGACACGCCTGCAAGACATTAAGCGCACGGCGCATATCCCCCTTACTGAGCTTCACGAGCGCATCCACAGCCTCTCCCGCAATCTGCACAGCTTCCTCCTCCACCACTTTATCCACCAGGACTCGAATATCCGCCTCCTTGAGGGGACTAAAGCGGAAGCGCGTGCACCGACTGAGCAGCGCGGGACTCAACTTGTGGGAGTAATTGGCAATGATGCAGAACCGCGTATTGGCTGTGTATTTCTCCATGATGCGTCGCAGGGCCATCTGGGCTGTGTTGGTCATGGCGTCGGCTTCGTCGAGAATGATGAGTTTGTAGGACGCGACTGATGGGGCATCTGGTCTGGCTGGGCCGCCACCCAGGCTGAAGATTTGCTTTGTGCTCGCAAAGGTCTTGATTTGGTCGCGTACTACGTCGATGCCTCGGTCGTCGGAGGCGTTGAGCTCCAGGACCATCTGGCGCATGTTGCTGGCGCCGTAGATTCGTCGCGCCAGGGCGAGGACTGTGGATGTTTTGCCTGTGCCGGGGGGGCCGTAGAGGAGGAGATGGGGGAGACGGTTGGCGTCGACGAATTTGTTGATTGTGGCGAGGATGTCTTGGTGGCCGGAGACGTCTTCGAGGGTGGCGGGACGGTACTTTTCAATCCTGGGTTTAATTAGCCATTGCACATTTATTCTTTTCTTCTTTTGTAACATCCAATGTCATCGACTCGACTCCTTTTCCTTCTTCTTTCTCTTCTACTCTCTTCTCTGGGTTGGGCTGGAGACTGCTGAAGCACGCGGGACGGAGTTTATATTCACTGCTCACCATGGCAAGCTATCCTCTGCCTCTACAGGCAAGTTAGCAGTACTTCTCTTCCCCTTGCTCGCCGCCGACGAAAAGACAATATCCTTGGCCGGCGCAGGCGCATCCACGTCCATGTCGTCTCCAAACTCGGACATGATGCAGGGGGGGGGGGGGGGGGGGGGTGTAGTATTGACTTCGTCGGTAGCTTTTTGTAGACAGGCTGCGTGGGTGTGATGTGGTTCGTGCGCTGTTCTATGCTCTATGTGATTTATTTGCTGTGCTGTTGCTGTTTGTGGCCGGATATCAAGATTCAAGTGTGAAGTTGTATAACGTTGCTCTCAAAAAGTCTAGTTACCAAGTAAAGTACATACTCCGTAGTGCAGACGCGTCTATTGAACGCGCCGGTACGTGTCACTGTCGTTGGTTCCAATTAAACCCCCGGTCACCGCAACTACCTCACCTACAGCTACAGGTCTGCCTCCTGAGTAAGGTAGTACAACACCAATCTGCGCCGTGGAGGCCGCCTATGACACGACACACTGGCTTAGCGGGCCTTCCTTGCCTCTGGCAACATACCGCTCGTTTCATGACCTGAGCCCGCTCGGGCACATCGCGGTGGAAGGCGCTGACGCCGGACACCGCACTGAAGTTTGTTGGACACAAGAGATGGGGGATGAATTCTTGGGGAGGACTGGCTTGTACGTAGAAGAACCTCGTGGCGGGCAGACGCCGCACCCATTCGCGTGGACGCCATCTACCCGCCACTCACCCGGGGATTAGCCCCACACGCCCTAAGATGCCCAGCCCAAACCTGGGACGCAAGGGCGTTAAATACACAACAACAACAGTACAACACCAATACTACCTACCTATGTATTGCCAAAGACAACCACGGCGGGGGACTACAGATCTACATCGCAGACTGAATATGGGTTTGCGCATGAGTCGATTCCCATTCGATCTCTTCGCGTTTCTGTGCCCTTTCGGCAGGGGTCTGATCAAACACTTCACCTAGGCCACATCACCTCACGCAATCAATACACAGCCTCCCCAAGGGCCAATACCATTAATTCCTTTCAAGTTTAGCCCTACGAACAAAGTCCTCATCGAGTCGAAATATGCCCCATATACGCCCCTCTCCGGATCTATTGCGCCAACAAGTGATTTGTCCCCAGCCCAACATACTCAAACATTATCGGAATCTGCGCCGTAGCAAACCATGCAATTCCTATACCCAAAAAATTAGCTATGCCCGCGTCTCTTGACAAGGTGTGAAACGGAATGCACCCGCTATGGAAGCCGGCCGGCATTAGTATTGTCTTACCTGCGTACACCACCAGCTTGGTCACTACTTCAACATCATACCTCACACGCGGCCGAACGAGCCGTGAAAACATCTCTTCGTCGTCTGGCTCCGGTTCCTCGACAACTTCGCTCATCTCTTCCACGCTCCAGGGGCTGCTGGCTTCACCATTACTATGACTAGGACCGTGAGTGTAGCTGTAACCGTGACTGTGGCCGTGGGCCGGTGGATCAGAGCTGGGAGAGCAAGAGCTGTGCTTCTGCCGTCCCGGCGTGAGAGGGCTCTTGCTTGGCTGATCCTCGCCCTTGCTTTGCAGATCCAGGTCGCTAGACTTGGTCCGTAAGCTGTGGTTGCTGCTTATGCTTTCCCGCCGCCGCCATTCGCGGTACGCAAGCGTCTCGTATGCATCCGCAGCGCTCTGGGGTCCAATGGACACGGATCGTCCGCGGGTGGTCGGATGTCGGATTCCCTCCACAATGCGCGGAAAGTCAGAGGCTTTCGGGAAGAGGGTGTCCAGACGAGATCCCGGAGGCACAGACTTATACTCGCTCGCGGGGGTGAAGTACCGCCGTGGTAGATCCCAACCGTAGTTCTCCATCAGCCGGAAGAGATGAGGCAAGAATCGCAGCAAAGCGGGTTTCATGGTTTCTCTCCATGCAAAAATCACCAGCACTCCGAAAACAATTCGGACAATGTTGATCCATACACCGAGCGGTGCTACACCAATGATTCCATCACCGTACGCATGCGTTTTCCAAGGATCCGACGCAAGCTTGCCATATGTCCATGTCCCAAACTCGACGCCAATGACCACGCCGGCGAAAGCCACGCTGTCGTCAAAGCACGGGCAGTCGTCGGCAGGCTCGGGATGAATCCGGACAAAGATTATGACGATCAAACCGGCAATAACGGGGGCTACCCACGAGCAAGAATGCATATACGCATCGAATGACGGGCCATAGTAGAACTCGATAACACCAATGCCAGCGCCGATGGCTGAGCCGACCAGGACGTCTAGAAACCCATGCATCCCGCAGTACAGACGACCAAAGACAATGGACGCCGCATAAAAGTAGCACAGAGGTTCCAGTACCATCCTAACCGTCAAAGGCAACGTATTAGTCGGACTGTGCAGGCTGAACAGCCCATACACAGCCACCGACAGTGCATTGGCACTGTGCGTCGAAGGAAACCCGTATTCGAGAGCGGCCGACCCGGACATGGTGATTCGATTGAGCGGCGGCGAGAGAGGCCGAGGAAGCGAGTAGAAGTCTTTTATAAAACCCGTCCAGAATACGCCCAGCGCAAGCATGTGAACTAAACTGCGAGAAGTGTGTATGCGTTAGCATTCATTCTGTACGCCAATTCCCTCTAGCACACAAGCAACAGGCGAGGAACGGGTTTGAGAACAACAAAAATGCATACCCTTTACCGAGAGACGCCCATCCGCACCAGAAACATATCGGCAACCCAATCATGAAGAATGTGTGCGTTCCCAGATTGGCCGTGATAGCAAAGTAGCTATCGAGCGCTGGCGTGCGCAACTTACCTTGCATCCAGGCCAAGTACGGCGTCTCCCATCGAATAAGCGGCAGTGCCTGTTGCCTTAGACGGTATCGCCATCGTGGAAGCGCTCTTTTATCTGCAGCTCAACAAACACAGTCCACACACCTTTAGCTTCGGTTCCCATGCCATCGCGATCGAGTCTCTACGCTCTTCAACCACACGTCCTCCCCTCCGCCACCCTTGCCAACCAGGACTCACAATGATTTACATTTCTCAGCCCAGCGTCCACAGCCTTTTCATGTTTCGCAGCATAGTCAGCCGTCGTATTCGTGATCGTCGTCGTACTGATCGCGCTCGTCAAAGCACTCGGTGGCCGGCCATCCCATCGCGTGCCGCTCATGATGGGAAGGGAAAATGATGAGCGGCAGTCAGATGGACAAGGATCGAGCAAGCGCCAATGAGGGGGAGAAACAAGCGCAAGCTCAGATGCCTACATTGAGCACATGCACAAGGCACGTTGAGGGTTCAATGATTCACAAAAGGAGTGACGACCAGAACGGTTGGTGGTGAAACAACACGAATCTGAATGGCGGCGGAAATGACTACTGGCCAGGGTGGGGGAGGGGAGTTCATTTCCTTGGCTGCCGCGCCGAGAATCGACCCTCTTCGCTCAGACGGAGATCTGTGAGGGCATCATGACTATGTGTGAATAACGAAGCTGTCTAAGTTGGGAATGGATGGAACAGCTTCTTGTCAATGGGATGCGCTGCGCTGCAAGGCACAAAAAGCAAAGTGTTTGTCTGGTGCGTCACACCGATTCGGGGTTCCTTGCAAGGCTGCAGCCTGCTACATGTATATGTACATACATACCTCCTGTTACCTGTAGGTACCTAATGTATGTACCAGTGACCACTACGCTCCACAACTTCACTTCAATATCTGCGCGATAAGCTTCATTTCACGTCCCCTTGTCTATGTATCAAGATTTCTGCATCCAGTCTCACCTTCGGCCTTTCCGATTGATAGACCACCCCCATTGTCCCTCACCATGCCGATATCTTCCTTTCTCGCCGGCAAACACGCCGTCGTTCTAGGCGCCACCGGCAAAATAGGCAGCCACATCGCCCGCGCATTCGCCTCCCACGGCGCCGTCGTGACCCTGCTTGGCCGCTCAGCCGTCCAGGCGCGCGCAAAGCTAGAACCCCAGATGCAGGCGTACCGGGGAGATTCTTCCGCTACAGAGGGACCGTCTGCGCATCGCTTCATTAGGTTGGACGTAGCGGATAGGCCGAGCATTAAGGATGTATTTGGCCCCAGGGTGGCAGAAGTAAGACAGAAGCCTAGCCTACTTGTGTGTGTTTTGTGTGTATAAAATAGTACATGCTGAGTCGAAGTCTTCGCATCACAGGATGGAAGCCCCTCAGTCGGCGCAATGGACATCCTCGTCAACTGCGCCGGGATAGCCCAGACCACGCTCCTAAAAAGGACACCGGATGACGCCCTGGCTAGTATCCTTGAGACGAACCTCCTGGCCACGATGCTTGCATGTAAGCATGCGAGGGTGAGGCAAAATGGTACTCAACACAGCCCCATCTTACAAACATGCTGGTTGTCCCTCAAAATCATACAAGAACCGCCATGTCTAACGCATCAAGCAAACAGGATGCATCATCAACGTCTCCAGCCTCATGGCTGTCAAGGCTGGCCTCGGAGTCACTGCCTACGCTGCCTCCAAAGCCGGTGTAGTTGGTACGTCTTAGTTTCATGTTTCCATGGCATTCATCGCAACGTTCTCTCCATGCGGCCATCCGTCCTCATGATACACGTTCAGACCCGATGGAACACCAAGTCACGAGATTTCCCCTTTTCTCCTACCAATACCGACCACGTCAATATACACCGAAGCTAATTCCAAAGTCAAAACTCTTTCCCTAGCCTTTACTCGTGCTCTCTGTCTCGAGATGGCGGCTCGTTCTGTTCGTGTCAATGCTCTTCTGCCGGGTTGGGTAGAGAGCGCCATGTGGAATAGTAAGTCTGGTCCCCTCTCAAGATGTACAGCCTGCGCTTTCTCTTCTCCTTGCAGGTCCCATGCATTGAGTGGGGTAGAGCAGGAAGAATAAAGTAGATGTAAAGAGAAAATCCTGCAAAACACCGAGCCTAATGAAACTTTCTCTATCAGATCTAAAGCCTGAGCTCAAAGAGGCCTACCTTGGAGGAATACCCTCTAACCGGGTGGCACATCCTGCTGAAGTAGCTGATGCGGCAGTCTTCTTGGCCACCAACGGATATGCCAACAACTGTGTTCTCAACCTCGACGGTGGGTTGAGTGCTGCGTGAGACCAGCATCATCATCGCATCGCCATTCTACTTGCAACGATCCTCAGTCATCGTCAATGACAATGGCACCTACATTAACTTGCACGAGGACGATATCTTCATCGTCTTCGGTGGTGAGCTGAGCTGAGCCTTTTTGGCCATCAGCGTATCCTCCTCGGAATGAGCTCGTTTAAGGCTTCCCTTATTGTGCCTTGGCTGAGTGGGTTCACTTTGCTGCACATCATCGGTCTCATCATTACTTGCTGCTGCTGCTTCCTGCCCTTCGTGGTTTCTTGGGAATCTTGGGACTTTCTTCCGTGCCGGGCTGAACCGGCTTGCCCTGCTCGTCCATGGTGCTGAACGGAAATGGTCAGAGACGATGGTTGCCAAATCCTAAGTGTGTTGCCACGTACCTTTCCTCGATGTTGATGACGACATTCACGAACGGCTGCTCATCATCCTCGTCGACGACAGTGAGGAAACTGCCTCCCTTCATGCCTGCGAGAATGACTTTTGTAGCAAGCATACCACAGAGACGTACGTACCGAGACTCGACAGCTTCTTTTGGAAGATTTTCTGTCTCATCGTAATCATACATGATGCCAACAGCATTGTTGAGTGCAAACTCTCTGTCGCCGAACCCTAGGTACTCCTTGGCAATATCTTCAACGACGTCGTTAAGCGTCGCTCGAGATAAGTCCAACGTGACAGAGACGTTTCACTGCAGACGACGACCATGTCCTCCAGAAATGGGAGACTGCCTGGTTGAAGTCGATGATGCCGCCGCCTCCTTCTCATGACAAGTCTTGGGCTCGCTCCGCTCAGGTCTAACTCGCTCATGATGCACTCACCCGCACTGACGACTCCTCCACTATTGATGCCCGCTATGCCCCGATCGAGCCTGTTCCCCATTCCAACAGTCAGTTGGATGCTAGGAGAGCTGGGCTGTGTGCCACTGTCGAAGACGCTGACGACGAGTCCGACCACCCTCATCCCATTGTTGGCGACCTTAAGCAAGCTGACCGATCCACTTTGGAGGCTGTTGCTCAAGGGATGCTCTGGGCGATGACTGTGATGTCCGAAACTGCTCCTCCTTCCAAGAAACGCAAAGGCATGCCCGTCAGCGAATTGCTCAATGACGACGACTCCCTTCCTCGAGCTGTCCCGTTAGTGAGAGAGACGACTGCCAAGAAGACCGCTCGCGCTCTTAGTGAGATTGGGGAGCGAGAGGGTCTTGGCCCGATCGACTGTAAAGCTCTCGCTCGCCGCACTTCTGTTCCGATTTCCCTAATGGATCTATGGCAGATGAGCCCTGAGACCTCAAACAATTCAGAAAGCTGTCTTCCAGGGTGACCGTCTCCAAGAGGCGCCCGAAGAAGAATGTATCCTTCTCACCTTATATTGTGAAATCTATATTGATTACCGATTCTTTAAAACTTCAGAAGGCCTTTCCCGCTGGCTCGACATCTGTCAAAATTCTGGACTTTGGAAGAGGTACGTGGATATTGCGTATGTTTCTGTGACACAACTAACATTACAATCGCCTTGCCATATAGCCCACAAGATAAACAAGGACCCGAAGACGATTCGGTCGCCAGAATTTGTACTTCACGAACTGTGCGATGACAGAATCTTCTACTTGGAGCAAAACGGCCGACGTTTGGGCTGTCGGATTCACGGTAGGTCACCGTTGCTAAGATTTTCAATGCATTAGGTTAATGTTCATGTTAAGCTATACCATACCAAATGGGGCGGCGAGCCTATTTCGACATGGGGCTCTCTTGAAGATTTTCTTTTTCGGGCAATTCAACTCGGTGGACCCCCACCCCCCCCCCCCCCAGAAACGTGGTCGAAACTTTGGATCACGCAAGATCAGCAACACAAAAATTGTTGGTATTCTCTGTTTTTCCTCTTTTGAATCGATTCGCAGCCGCGATACTGACACTCTAGCACCAGCCCTCTGCGACCGAGTTAAGGTTTGGGAAGTGCGTGAGGTAGATTGTAACTCGTTCAAGATCGCACAAGACGAGGAAAGATTGGCATTCCTCAACTTGAATCAAACAATGATTATCACGAAGCCTGATGAACGAACGCCGACGATGGTGCTGTTAACTGACCCATTTATGGTGGAACCCAGGAAGGAGGAAGAAAGCATATAGATTGTATGCCCCGACCGGCGAGGCATCTGCGTACCAGCCTCATACGTATCCCCATGAACGTCCAGCCACTTCGAAGCCTTGATTGTGGCCGAAGCATTCGTGGTCGTGGAAGGCGAATTAGACGCATCTGGGACAGCAAACTCCGGATGTGGAAGACGTCGCTTTCGGTTTCGAACTGAAGGCGCTGGTTGAAGCGCCGGTGGCGCTGATGATGACGGCGCGGATGAAGCATTTTGCAATGCTTCATTGCGCTCCTGATTCAGAGCTCTTTCAAGCCGAGTCGGGTCGCGCCGATGCGATCGGGAGCCTAGACCAAGACTAACTTTTGGCCTACCCTTGCCCTTGACGATCAAGTGATCGTACGGTCCAAGAGGAAGATCATCTCCGGTCAAAAGCCGCGTCCGGTCGAGCCACCAGAAACGATATACGGCTTAAAGGGGTATCGGAATGTCTTGTTCCTGGTACTGGAAGAGGCGACGCCGATTGAATCGATCGCATCTTCGAAGAGCCAAATGTTTGCAATGGCTCAAAGGCTTGCTCAGGGACTGGCTCAGAGGCACCATCCATGGTGAAAACACTGTAGAAGCGCTTCATATATCGTTAGCCGTAGGCACAAATGCTGCATACATGAGAGAAAATGACGTTTCATACAAGGCTTTATGAGAAATTGCGATGAAATGATTGATGGAGGTTGGTCTGTTGGGGACGGATGGTCACGTGTACGACAAAATATCGCCGGTCGCGGCCGTTGGGGGTCCTGAATAACAGAATGGATAATGAGAGTCGAGACCCTGATTAATGTACGTGATCGCCCTCCGAAGTTGGACTGATGATACCCACTTTTCTCTGTCACCCGATATCCCCCCGCGCTAATCTGGACGCTCGAAACGTGCGGACGACATCGCCGAACGTTGCTGATTCCAGCTCTCCAGGACTCGCGTGGAGGAGAGAGAAAAATAGGAGGTCGAAAGGGCCGAAAAAGGTGGAAACCCGGATCAAAGTCCAACGGGTGTCCAGACGGACAAAGAACAGAACCTCAGCTCACCGAGAAAGGACAAGAGAAGAATGGCTGATAGATATGACAAGATCTAAAACTGACACGACAGCTCCACAGAAAGCGTCCCTTGATCACAAAAGGTGTCTCAACAAGTAGCAACAAGTAGCAACAACATCTCACGAGAAAAATGTGAGAGAGTGATGACAATTAACAGAACTGCGGGGAATAGGGTGGTTGACTGAAAGCGGAGCAAGGACCGACAGTTCTGGCAAGGCGCTTTCCGGAGAGGGGGCAACAACGTGCTGGCAAGGCTTGATCGATGCTCGTTGTGGAGAGGAAGATGAGCTATCCGGATATGGTGATACCTAATATCCCATCATTCTGGCTTTCCTGACCTGCTAGACGGTATTCATGCATCTGGCTCTTTTCGCCTGGCAGGCAGTATTGAAGAATACTGAGTCTCCTGTTCTGATACAAGGTCACCATCGTGAACACAGGCCTTCCTTCACACCCTTCGGCTTATCAGCTGTGCAGCATAGCCATCGTCGCAAGCCTTGACTAATTAAAAGCCATTCGCACAGCCATCCACACGTCATTCGCCAACAGTTCGCCACCATGTTTCTCGCGCTCTCTGCCTATTATAACATAGCATTCTCAGCTTCAGGCATTCTTGACTTTCTTGGCTCCTGTAACAACTTCACTTAAAACTTGCGACTTTCTTCTCGATAACGCGTGTCGCCTGTGAGTTGAAGTCAAAGTCCTGCTCGACGAACTTGTGACTATCACGAACGCTGCGTATCCCCGTCGCAAGACTACAGACCAAGCTATTAGTACTCCCTTCGAATCACATCACGAGCGGCCACTTTCTGTCACCATTTCTTCTCTTACTTCCTCCGCAGCCCCCATCATGGCCGATTTAGACGGTGGAGGAGGCTCCTCCAGCAAAGCACCCGCGCCTGGTTATGAGACTGGGCCCAAGATGGAAGTCCAGCCGCCCAGACAGGAGGATCTTCAGCAGAGCTATGCGACGCTCATTGGAAACGACTCGAATCCAAAGGGCTTCTACGGCGGCATGAGTGAGTCCTTCTTTCTCCAACCCATCATTTACAACCCCAGTCATATTCAAAATGGAGCTCTCCAAAACGGGCACTGACATCGTCTTAGTCAATGCCCTCGGCGCCTGCATCGGCACCCTAGGAGCCATCCCCCTCGTATTCTGCTGCCCAAACCCGTACAAAAATGTCCACCAGGGCAACGTCGGCCTCGTCACCAAATTCGGACGCTTCTACAAGGCCGTCGATCCCGGGCTCGTCAAAATAAACCCCCTGAGCGAGAAGCTGCTCCAGATCGATGTCAAGATCCAGACGTCCGAGGTCCCCGAGCAGACGTGCATGACCAAGGATAACGTCAACCTGCGCCTGACCTCCGTCATATACTACCACATTGTCGCGCCGCACATTGCCGCCTTTGGCATCTCCAATGTGCGTCAGGCGTTGCTGGAGCGCACGCAGACGACGCTGCGGCATGTCATTGGAGCGCGGATCCTGCAGGACGTGATTGAGCGGCGCGAGGAGATTGCAGCGTCGATTCGCGAGATTATTGAGGATGTGGCGGCGGGTTGGGGGGTGCAGGTCGAGAGTATGCTTATCAAGGACATTATTTTTAGCCAGGAGCTGCAGGAGTCGCTGTCTATGGCTGCGCAGAGTAAGCGGATTGGAGAGAGTAAAGTCATTGCCGCCAAGGCAGAGGTATGCCAACACGCACATCATCACATTTCTCTTCAGTTCTTGGTTTTTTTGCGCTCCAGAGTCTTTTGGCTTGTATTCTATGGCTTGCAAATCCATCATGTACGTATTTTTGCATGTCTTATATGCTAACTCGTCCCAGGTCGAAGCCGCCAAATTGATGCGCCAAGCCGCCGATATCTTGAGCTCTGCCCCTGCGATGCAGATCCGATACCTCGAAGCCATGCAGGCCATGGCCAAGTCCGCCAACAGCAAGGTCATCTTCCTGCCTGGCGCGCATCAGAACTTCCAAGCTAGCTTCAACGCTCTCGGGTCGGGAGATGATCCTCACCAAGGCACCCGGGCCGGCGGGAAGGAGATGGGGAGTGACTTTGGAGGTCAGGACCCTGCGATGCAGACTGCCATTAGCGCTCGTGTTATAGAGAACATCTAAGACGGTGTACTCTGTACATGCAATGCATTTCCTCCCTCTCTGCGTTGCGTGTTCGGCGGAAAGAAAAAGAAAGGCCTTTTTCCTTCGATGAACAATGAAGATCAGTTGTGCACCAACTAACTCGGAGCTTTTGTTTTGGTCGAACTTGTGTGGTCTACTTGATCAAGAATGCTTCCTTTGGACGACCCTGTCTCGCATCGCACCGCACGGGAAGTCCTTAACGATGCGACTGTCTTTTCGTCAACCGCACACACTACCACATACGCTAGCTTTTTGATCTCTGATCTCGATCTTCTCGTTCAGTGATTCAGATTTATGATCCTGTAATAGTTCATCCCATCCAAATCTGTCACGTTGCAGTTAGTTACACATGCACCTGTTGGTCGAGCACACGAGCATTCTGAAATGCCACCGCCTACCCTCATATTGAAAGACATTTTCACAAGACCGGCCACAGCTTTGTAATATAACCGTGATAAAAGTAAGACTAGATAAACCAGGTTCCACAAAATGAAACAGCCATTTACGCCAATTAACCATGAAAGAATTCAGACCATCCCTCAACGCCGTCACAGACTGACAAAAGGACATTGAAGATCTCCGCGAACCTAGTCAAACATCGCCCCAAATAAAGCACAAATCAAATCATAGCATCTCCAAAATATCCGAGATGAAGTGCAGGCTCTCTCTGGTCCCTCCCTTCTTCAATTGCCTCTCCATTCGCTTCAAGAATGCTTCTCAGGCAAGTTGCCTGCTAGAAGCGTTGACGCAATATCGTCTCTTCTGACTTGGACTCTACTCGACGTCAGAGTGGCGCTTCTTCTTCTTCTGCCTCTTCTCTTTCTTGGCCTCAGCCGCATCCGCCTCATCATCGTCGTCATGCTTTCTCTTCTTCTTCTTCTTCTCGGGGCCGGATGCGGGCGCGGTCTTGGATGGCGTGGATTGCGCCTCGGCTTTTCGAAGCTTCTTCAGTTCTTTCTTGCTGAAGACCTTGGGAGTTCCGTCCGCGTTGACTTGGACGTCGCCACGCTCGTACTTTCTCTTGAACTTCTTGACCGACAGACCAGAGAGTTCAGCAAGACGCTCGTACTCGGCACTCGACAATTTAGCAACCTTGTTGGCAGGGGTGGTGCAATCATCGTCGCTATCATCATCCTCGGCATCCTTCATCTCGTCATCTGAATCTTTTTGCACGACTTCAATCTTGACTTTCTTCTCCTTCTTGGCTTTCTTGTGGGTGGCAGCATCGCCGTTAGCTTCACTGTTGGCGATACCGTCGGCGTCCTTGTTGTATCTCTTGGTCTCTTTGAGCATGAAGGAGCCGACACCAGTCATCTCACCCGAGGGAGCCACGTTGGCACCTTTGGGCAGTGGTGGTTTGCCCTCAAGCTTTCGCAGACGGTTCTCCAGCTTGATGCGGGCGGACAGACCGAGCATGGCGCGCTCTTCATCATCTTCCTCATCCAGGTCGCCAAGGGCGTCGACACGCAGCCCCAGTGCTGTCTTGGCGGCCAGCATACGAGCAATCTTGCCCTTGTTACGGCCGGTCGCCTGACCGATCAAAGACGAGTGATAGATCAATCCGTATTTGGGTGTGTCATGCTTGGTCTTGAGAGCACGGAACAGTGCCTTTTCAGCACCGAGGATCTGGATGGTGGAACCTGGCGATTTGGCGAGGTTGATGAGAGATCCGGCGTGGGCGATCAACCTAGCACCAACAAGGTATCCGACGAGCGCTGACAGGTTAGGGGCAATAGCGCGCATACGGTTCTCCAGGTATGAGGAGAGCTCGGCACGGTACTCGGAGTACCTAATGACCTGCTCAGCCAGGAGCTTGATGTTCTCCAGATCCTCCTCCATAATCTCCGTGCCCATGCTGATTTCTGCAGCAGCCTTGATGGCAATCTCGACTTCTTCTGGGAGAATCTCGGAGAGGTCAGTGTCCGACACGTTGGTTCGCATGCCCACAGCGATGATGACACGTGCGTAGGCCAGGTTGTCGTTCAAGATCTTGGCCATTTCGGGGAAGTGCCATCCGTACCACTCCTTGGTTCGCATAGCATACACGTTCAATTCCTTATCCATATCATCGAGGAGCTTGACTGCTTGGATAATCATGGAGTCGACCTTGTCGGCAGAGAACTTGAGCTTGTGGCGGGACATCGAGTGAGAGAGACCAAGCGACATGCGATCGACGATTGACTGCTCGAGACCAGGAATAAGCGATGAGAGGTGTTCACGAATTCCTCGAAAGACTTCCATAGTGTTGGAACCAGCCACGGGAGAGATGTTGAACTGGGGAAGATTAGAAATGGCAGTTCCCAGTTTCATATCGGCGACGGCGAGGGAAGCCTTCTTCTCGCTCTTGATGTCTTCGAGAAGGGTCGCCAAAAGCTCGGGCACTTTGCCCTCCTTAAGAGAAGCGGCCTCTTCGAGTGCCGTGGCAGCGCTGTCGAACTTGACGAATTTCTTCAATTTCAGCCTGGACAGAAGTTTTTTTTTGTTAGCGTGTTTTCCATTGGTCATTAATCCATGACGAGACAGATCGCGAGAGGGGTTTCTCACATTTCGACCAGTTTCTCAGGACGGCCGAGCTCAGCGGCAAGGTCTTCATTCTTGAAGAGTTTCTTGTCTGCAGCCTTGAACAGGCCATAGCTGTGTTGCGTTAGTCACGAAGATGCTCTTTCTTGTTTGCACACAGGACTCCGTCTCCAACGGTAGGGCCAGAGCTTGGCAGAGAAAGAATGCTCACCCTGCAGGCGTTTCGGCAAGAACGAAGAGAGACATTTGATGATGATTCGGTATCCCTCGTACGATCTTGCTCCGGTCGATGGGGGGATCTCCTTCCGGTTGAGGCGCAATTGCGGATGATGTGCGCACGCGGACAAAAGGCGATAGAAATTTTTCATTTATTAGAAAAGAGCTTCGGTCTCCACTCGAAATTTTTGGCTTCAATGGACAACCGAGTCGACTGAGCGGGCTCCGGCGTCTCTTTAATCCGAATGACAAAGTCCTTGGTGGAGCAATTCACGTGGCGTTTGTGCGCACTGCGAAGGCGGGCGTAATGGCCGGCCGAAACATCTGCGCAGGCAATCTACATACCTGCTCGTTGATACGCCTCCTCGGTCCATGACCTTCCCCTAAATAAGGATCACTACTGAGGCGATAACAGGCAACATGGAGGGTCTCTTTTTCAATGTGAACAACGGGTCTGTCAATTCACGCGCACATAAAGAACGAGAGTGCCACTAACCTTGATACCAGCTACGTCGAAGGCATCGTGCGAGGATACCGCAATAGCTTACTGACCGGCTCGTCATACACCAATCTCACACAATGCGAGACTATTGATGGTATGCCACACGATATCTTGGACGTGTCATGCAGTGTACGCGACTGCTAACGCAAGGATACAAGATCTGAAACTGCAACTTGGGCCTGCATACGGCGACTTCCTCGCCTCCCTGCCGCCTAATCCGTCGACATCCAGCCTTGCAGCCAAAACGACAGATAAGCTAGTGTCCGAGTTCAGATATGTACGAGCCAACGCAGTGGGCTCTTTGGCCCAATTCATGGACTACGTCACATACGGGTATATGATCGACAACGTGGCTCTGCTCATCACCGGCACCCTCCACGAAAGAGATACTCGAGAACTCTTGGAGAGATGCCACCCCCTAGGATGGTTCGAAACGATGCCGGTTCTCTGCGTTGCCACAAACATCGAAGAGCTTTACAATAGTGTTCTGATTGAGACTCCCCTCGCTCAGTACTTCAAGGGCAGTCTCAGTCACCAGGATCTGGACGAACTTAACATCGAAATCGTGCGCAACACCCTGTACAAGAACTACCTTGAGGACTTCTACAAGTTCATCAACTCACATCCCGAAATGGTCGGCACGCCAACGGCAGAAGTGATGTCAGAAATTCTCGAGTTCGAAGCCGATCGAAGAGCTATCAACATTACCCTGAACTCCTTCGGCACTGAATTGGCCAAGGCGGACCGTAATAAACTCTATCCGGGCTTCGGAAAGCTGTTTCCCGAGGGCACGCTCATGTTGTCTCGAGCAGATGATGTTGAAGGTGTCCGCCTGGCTGTTGACGGCGTTCACGACTACAAGTCATTCTTTGACGCCGCGTCACTTGGTGGTTCATCTGGTCCTGGAAATATGGGAGGCGGCGCATCGGATGGGAAAACCCTGGAAGATATGTTTTATCAAAAAGAAATGGAGATTTCCAAGGCCGCATTTACGAGGCAATTCACATTTGCCATCGTATACGCATGGGTGAAATTGAGAGAACAGGTGAGACTCCCTCGTTAAAGCTCCTGAGGGCGCGGCACGCCCCTCGAATCAGTTGCACTAACAACGTGAAAGGAAATCCGAAATATTACATGGATTGCTGAATGCATAGCCCAGAACCAGAAGGACCGCATTGGCAACTATATCAGCGTGTTTTGAGCTGGTGCAGACTAGGTCGTCTCGTTTGTTGTTATTCGTTAGCATCGTTTGTTGTATTAGATCGCCTCAAGCACACAAGCACAAAGTATAATGGCTTGCTCACAGCATTTGCGCACAACTTGGCAGAGGCCAGGGATCGTACGCCCGTCCAACATGTCGGACGTGAAAAGTGGCATGCCCACTAAGTGACTTAATAGTATACAGATAAAGATATAATAATAGCAGTCTACCACTTGTGATTGACCGTGATCTCACCCTTCCAGGTAGCCGGTGTCAAGCCCAGCTTCTCAAGCAGGTTTGTCCAACGCTCGCTGCCCCGTTCTTTTCGCTCCATGTACGCTAGCAATTTCTGTCTGCGATGGACAAGCAGTGACAAGTTCCTCTTGTTGTGGTAGTCTTTCCAGCCCCTGTTAATATCCAGCGCATTCTGCAAGGCCCGGATCTTGGCAGTCAAGATGGCAATCTGTACCTCAGAGCTGCCGGTATCAGGACCGGCGCGGTCAGGCTTGGGTATAGTGTTTGGATTAATAGATGGAGGCTTCGGTGCGAGAACTTTGTCGGTGTTGTGGCGGCCGAATTCTTCGATGATGCGACGAACGTTGGTATGATGGCGATCCTTGGCGCTACTATTCCGTAGTGAGGTGATCCTCCGCAGCGCTTCAACAGCCTTGACGTGCTCCTGGTCATACGTTTGCAACAATGACTCCGCGCCGCCTTCGGTAATCTGAGACGAAATAGCACCAAACATGGGTTTTCCGAGCGCGTAGGCGTGCTTAATCCCATCTTCCAGCTCAGCGTCAGTCAGCCCGTGGTTTCTCAGACCCATGGCTGTTGGTATTTCGCGCGCTTCATTGAGGGCCTTCTCGTTTCCATCATGGGCTACGTTGCTTATGCTAGCCTGCCCAGCAGTATCGAAGGACTCAACGTACGGTGTCATCTTGCCCCGAATGGGATCGCCCCAGGCTTCATCGCGCACCTTCTTCAAGTCCGCACGACGCTTCAGATTGGCGTTCTTTCGCAGCTGCGCTTGCGCATACTTGTATGGATCTTGTTTTCTGATTCGCTTCTTTTCTTTCAACGAAAGATTGGCAGCCTGGATAGTGGGTAGGAAGGCGGGAGTCGCGGTTCGAATCGCTGGCCGAAGGCACACTGATGTGACAAGTCAGACATTGTGACAGATAGGACGAGGGGTATAAAGCATATAGAGCCATGACTCACACTTCACAGTGCCTAGTCGCTGGAAAACATCTAACCTAGGAGGCATGGCTGCCAAAGCGCTGACGTGTCAATTGAAAACAGACGAAAGGTGTCATTCAAGGCAAGCCGTCCGTCATGTCCGTCGACACTGAGATTTGGCTCTGGAGGTTCGGATACCCAAAAATTGCAACACCCTTTCCTCCCCTTGGTCAATATAAGTGGGACTCAGCAGCAAGGCTGAGGAAGTCCACGCACGTGATGATAAGATATCGAGTCGAGGCGACAAACCCGCACTAGTCCTTTTCTGGCGCTAGTGTCTTCAGGGCTCCCACCAACACACATTTGCGGAAAATTCAACTGAGGTTACTCGCGAAGTTTCCCTCGAGACTCGGTACGATCCTGCAAACCATCCGTCCACAACGCCCTCTCTCCTTTCTCGCCCTCTTCACATCCAACCTTACGGAAGGAAAATCAGGCAAGATGGCTCCCAGTAACCTGCCTTCGGTGCTCAACGCGACCACCCAGGACATTGAGATGCTCCTGGCCGCTCAAACCCACGTCGGAAGCAAGAACCTTCAGGTGCATATGGAGCCTTACCTGTGGAAGACCCGTGCCGATGGTGTCAACATCATCAACATTGGCAAGACCTGGTACGTTTTTTTCTTGAACCTGGCGAAACTTGCATTCGAGAAGCTATAAGGGCAAAAGAGAGGTGGGTGGCTGGAGCTGCGGACGGAATGAGTTGGCGCCGCCGTGGGAAGCTTGTTGAGGACAGTTCGGGACAAATTTTGTCAATTGACGGTCAAGCAAAGAAGCAAATTGACCAATACTGTTCGTTTCAGGGAGAAGATTGTCCTCGCCGCCCGTATTATCGTCGCCATCGACAACCCCGCCGACATTTGCGTCATCTCCGCTCGTCCCTACGGTCAGCGTGCCGTCCTCAAGTTCGCCGCCCACACCGGTGCTTCTTCCATTGCCGGTCGCTTCACTCCCGGTTCCTTCACCAACTACATCACCCGATCGTTCAAGGAGCCTCGTCTGATCATCGTCACCGACCCCCGTACCGATGCTCAGGCCATCAAGGAGGCTTCCTACGTCAACATTCCCGTGATTGCCCTTTGCGACACCGATTCCTCTACAGAGTACGTCGACGTTGCCATCCCTACCAACAACAAGGGTCGCCACGCCATCGGTACCGTTTGGTGGTTGCTCGCCCGCGAAGTCCTCCGTCTCCGCGGCACCATTCCCAACCGCGATGCTCCCTGGGACGTCATGCCCGATTTGTACTTCTGTATGTCTCTCGATCTGGCGTTTCCGCCGGCAACCGTCTCTCCCATAACAAACTGTCTGCCTCTCATACAATTATCACTCGCTAACTTGTTTAACCCACAGACCGTGACCCTGACACCGAGGCTGAGGAGAAGGCTGAGGAGGACAAGCCCGCTGAGGAGGAGCCTGCTGCTCCTATCGCCGAGACCGCCGCCGTCCCCGCGGCTGCTGGTGAGTGGGAGGCCGGCGCTGCCGCCCATACCTGGGATGGCGCTGAGCCCACCGCCGACTGGGCCGCCTCTGGCACTGGCGAGTGGGCCGAGCCCCCCAAGAACGAGTCTCACTGGTAGACTCCTTGAGACTGTCCAGAAAGGCTTGGATGCTGTCGTACACTGTCTCCCGGTTCAGTCGTGGCCAGCACTTATGAGGGAAAGATACTTGTCTCTCGATACCTGTCGAAGGAGAGAAGGGAAAGCCCTGTGCTGCACGAGGGGATGGACTTGACCGTCATTCCGCCGGGATGTGGCGCTGCAGCCGATGCCTAGAGCTTGGAAATGGATAGACAGGCGATTAAAAAGCGGTGGTAAAGAAACCGTGAAATAATACCAAAATGCAACACAAATGCAAGTAATGTGCAAATGAATACCCAGCTCGTAATTGAAATGCTTGTCATGACCAGGAGGCTGAAAGCCTATGAAGAACTTGCCATGAGAGAGTTTCCTGATATCATTTGATGGATGAACTGGAGCAAAATCATGCTATCAATAAAAACGTCCGCGGATCCTTGATCAATACCCTCAAACAATGACCAAAAAAAAACAATCACTTCTCCGTTCATCTAACTACCGTACCTACTCCATCTCCACCGGGTATATTCAGCCTCCTCGGAAGCATAAGATAAAACAAGCCGAAGCACCATGAAGAGAATGCTCTTCCCGTCCCCCGTCCTCCGCCCACAACAACTCACGTTCCTGTTCCCAAGCCAAGTAAGAAACAAAAAAAGGGAACCCGTACATGCCCTGAACAAAAGTGGTATATAGGAAAAAACCGAAAGAGAAGAAGAGAAGAAGGGAAGATATGAAGCAAGGGATTGGAAAACTCCTCGATTCGGTATTATGTAATGTAGAGAAGCGCTTGCTGAGCGTGCTGCGTGTGTGATTGCGTATGGGAGTGGTTTGTAGTAAACTGAACGAACAGAGAAGATGAAGTTGTGAGTGTCTGTCTTACATAATGTAGGAAAGAGCACGAGTAGTCATGCAACATACGTGTAAGTGTACGAGTATACACAACACATGCATCCACACGACTACCTACAACTCTCGACTTACAACTCCGTCCCTCTTCGTTGGTCCAACGCCGAAAGAAAAAAGAGTATGCAGTCTTCTTCTGCACGTGAGCTATATATAGTAAGGCAAAATGCCGACCTGGCGTTTCCTCAGATATGCACCAAGCATCGCAAAGACAAGTCTGGATCCGAAACTGCATCAAGAGAGAAAGAACGGAATGCCAACGTGAGAGCAACTAACACCCTCATCTGAGTTCCTCTCTCTCGCTGCTGCTGCCGCTTATTCAAGATCCCGCGAATACCTCCGAATCTCATCATCACTCAACGCCCCGATCCAGAGACACCGCTCCGTCACCCCCTCAATAGGCTTGAATGCATACCGCGTACTGGCCTCCAACAACCTCAACAACGTCTTCACCACCGCAGCCCCCATTCTACATCTCTCAAAATTGACTAGCGGCGCCCTTGCCGGCGAGACTGCAATCTCGGCTGGCCGCTGCGCATTATACAGCAAATCGTGTGTGTAGATCCCCACAAAGGGAATACACCCTCCACTACTCCCCACTTCCATCTCCTCACGCATCTTGTGGAAATTACGACTCGGCGTGACGAGGACCTCCAGGTCATGCAGCGTCTTGAGATCTGCCTCGGGAACAAGATCCCAGGTCTTGGAGAGGCGGGAGACTTCATTACTGGATAGCGCAATGGTGAGTTGCGCAAGGGTGGCAAAATTGCGGTGTTGGCGGCAGTGGGCGGCGATGTGGATGAGTTTGATGATACAGCGGGCTCGTTCTTCAATATGTTGGGTGAGAACGATTTCGGAAATGGCCCATTTGACCATGAGGTTGAAGCGAGCGATGACGACGTCTACGCCCTGAGCGTCAATGTTTCGTAGGAAATCGACCCAGGAGCGGGCGTTGCTGCTGGCAAAGTGCCTCCAGTTCATATCGATGAGTTCGCGCCAGTCGATTTCCGTGAGGGCATCTTTTTCAATGAGAGTGAATTGTTGGGCTAGGACGCATGAATCAAAGGCAAGGATGAAGGGTAGATGGACTGAGTGCTTGGGTGTCGTGGGCGCGGCTGGTTTGGAAGGGCGTTCGCCGCCTTGAAATAACTCTGCGGTCGATCGGGGGCTTTCGCTATAGCCCAGGACGGGTGTCGGCACTGGTGTGGGAGGTGACGGCTTCTTCGGCCACGAGTCCGATCGGTCGGGAGCTGCGTTTTCTTCGGGAGACAAGGCTAAAGCCTGAACCAATGTGATTTCAGGAGAGACGGGCCGGAATTGCGTCATTATCGTCCTGTTAAAGATGTCGAAAATGTCGTCCTGTGCGTCATCGGCACCCTCATTTCGTATAGATAGAGCAGATAGCCCTCGACCATCAGCGCTGTCATGCTTAGCGAACAATGCATCTTCCATCGCACGGGACACCGAAGGCACGTCCCTCTCTGACCCCATCTGTTCGATGGATCCCGTCTTGTGGATGAGGGCAAAAGAAGAATGTGCCTCTCCCGATGAGGCATCCGGATAATGCATATGGCTCGGCTCATCGTTTGACTCTTCGTCATCTGAGCCTCGAAAGATCGGCTTTGTAGTCCAAAGTCGCGAAGCAGGCCTGAATCGGGGCATGTCCGGGTCGCGCTGCAAAAGCGGGAAAGAGCAATATGAATCGTGGGAGCCTTCAGAAGCGGACAGACTGATTCTCGTTGGCGGACGGGCTTCATGCGCGAGTCTTTCCATTGAGACATCCCGAGTGGAGGATGAGGCCTCGTCCAGGACTGGCTGGGTCGGTTCGCCTTGTACAGTAGCTTGCTTGGGCATTTTGTACGAGGATGCAGTGCTGCCTCTGTCTGAGACACTACGAGGTTCGTCATCACTGTTCCTGTCGACTTGCACGACAACGTCTTCCACCGGCTGTAGGCTCTGCCCAATAAAGGACAGTTGATGGATCGTTTTCTTGGCCGGATATTTGCCCTCCAGCTTCAACAGCGCTGACTCGATACCGTCATCTTCGTCGTCAGGAATCTGTGCCAACTTCTGCGCCTCAGCCTCAAAGGAGGGACGCATGGCGAGTTTCACAGACTGCGTGCTGAGGAGAGACAGCGGCCGCTTCTTGGGCCTCTCTGCTAGTTGACCGACTGAGAACAGATGTCGCTGTGCGCCAGATGCTGATCCGCCGTCGAATTCTCCAGGAGAGCAAGTACGACTGCTGAGCATGTACGAACTGCCGATAGACTCCGTATACGTGAGGATGGATCCAGCAGAATAAGATCGCCGCAACGGATATCTGTTTAGATCGCCAATGTTTGTGGCCGCTTTCAGATTTCCTCCCGGCCGCCTGCGAAGCACGTGAAGTGGCTCCGGCATGGTAACGTGAGATGCATCACCTCCGTCAAGCTCTTCAGAGTCTGTAGTCTCTTTCAAGTCTAGCAAGGCAGAGGAGAGGCGGACGTCACCCAAAGAAGTGACCCTACAATGCAAGACAGAGTCGAGCGACCGCTGGCTCTTCGAAGACCGACCCCTACGATGACAACGATAGGTTCTTTGCTTGTAACTCTTGAACGGCATTTTCCCGCCAGGTCGTGTTGCGGACACGAATGATCGGATGTCGTCTTCGGAGGATCGTCTATGTTCATAGCCTTCCAACGCCACCAGATCTGCAAGGGGCAAAACGTTCTCGGCCATGGTGGGCTTGACGACGTGATGGTTGAGAAGAAAAGACGATCGTCGCGGTGTTCCTCCATCGAAGTTTAGCGAGGGTGGTGTATTCGGCGGCGTTAAATCTACACCGTCCGGCGCGGACGAATCACCAAAAGTGTCTACCGACGCATTTTCAGCATCATAGATTCCGCGGGTAGAAGACATTTGAAAAGGCATAGTGTCGTCCACAATCACCACCGATTTGCTACCGACCGTGATGGCCATGTCGCTGAACGGTCTTTGCTCATTGTGATGCGTCAAGGCATCCATAGTATCCCAGTCCATTTGAGATGCAGACTTTTCCGCAAATGAGGGAACTAGGGGGGCGAGACTTGTGGGAGTTTTTAGGGAATTGCGGGCAGAATGTTGAGCGTCAGCGTCAGCGTCAACAGCCGCGGCGGCAGCGGCAGCGTTGGCTGCCTCCTCTTCCTCCTCTCGGATGGCCTTTTTGAAATCTTCGGCAACTTGAGCTCCGAGAAGATCAATCCTGACCGGTGGTCGAGTGCCGTTCTGGCGAACGGGTTTCTGGGGCACAACTGCAGTTCCAGGGAGTCGATTCAAGGTAGCGCCTCTCGGTCCCTCGGTTTGAATGTTGGCAAGAGCTTGCGAAGTGGAATACAAACCGTGACCTCTATGTGTCAAGGCGTGGCGAACACTTCGAAGTATCTTGCGCATACCATGGCCCGACATGGCATCACCCGTTGAGCCATCCTTAGCATACCCACGACCCTTGGGCCGGAAAACGGTTGTCTGCCGGTTTGCATGACCAGAACGTTCTGAGGAACCAACGTCGACAACGGCCTGACCCGGGGGGAGCAAGTTGCCCCGAACAAGCCTTCCCCCGGAGTGTAGCACTGTCGAAGATTCCTGATCTGTGCCTGATGCCTGATCGGATTGGTGCTCCCGTAGCGAGTCAGTAATACTGTTGTTGCGTTTGTGTGTTTGCGTAGGTCGAACTCGCTTGCCAACGAGAGCCTTCGGTGTCGTTGCTATCGTACCAGGTGCATTTCCCACTGCATTTGAACGCACGGGGTGAGCGCCCATTTGGTGTCCCGCATTGTGATCAGAAGCCTTCACATGCTTGCCAGGAAATGAGCAAGACACAACGTCCATGCTAGCCAAGCTATAAGGCGACGTGGGACTCTCATCTCGGTTAAAGGCGCCGCTCGTCTGGTTCTGCGGAGTGGCAGGACGGTTGTCCAAAACCACGAAATCTCCGACATTAATCGTGATGGGCGTATCTCTGCCGAGATGATCGAGATGATTGGCGTTCATGTGCTGATGGCAAGGACTGGGCGCTGTCGTACCGGCATAACGCTGGTCTGGCTCTCTCGATAAGGTGTCCGGTGCACTGGCGGGATCTAAATGAGGATCACGGCTTCCGGCAACACCTCCGGGGGTGATGGCGACTTCTGGGCCAAGACTGTCGTCGAAATCGTCGCCATCCCAATACTGTGCGCAAACCCTGCGCCAACACTTTTTGAGCTCGGCGAGAATCTTGAGTTGAACCCTGCGAGAGCAGGCATCTTGGGAAAGTTCGGCCACAAAGTCGTTGAGCAGGTTGCAGAATGTTATACGCAGGCCATACTCGGCAATAAAGTCGTCCATGAAGTAGTTCAGTATCCAATGCCGTAGGGCAACAAACGTTCGCACCCGGACAATCATGCCAACCTCGTCGACCCGATCCAGAGCCCACCGTAATCGGGCGACCAGCATTCGAAGAAGATCAGACGGCTCAAGAAACGATCGAAAGGTGAGGAAGAAATCGGAAAGGAGTTCGTAGTCGAGGAAGCTCGGTGACGTAATTTCAGCAACTAGCCGCGATGGCGTTGCAGCCGTGACGGCGCCCACGCTAGAATACCGTACAATCAGTCTGTCGTCGCAGAAGGGTTTGAAGGTCAAATCTGTGAACATGGAAGGTTCGATTGCCGCGTGCCCAGACATGTGTGTGGCTCGCGATAGCCGCAGCGTTTTGAGGCCAAGCATGAGGGCAGCCTCTTCGTTGGCCCGTCGGGCCGACAGGCCGCCACGGACAGAGGAGTAGGCGATGACGGACGAAGAGTTGAGACGAGATGCGGAGCTGGAACGTATGTCGTCGGTTGGCGCGTATGAGGAGCCTCGGAGCATGGGCGTTCCACGAAGGGTAAAACGGGGTGTCCCAAGTCTCCATGAAGGGATACTGACATTGAGTAATGGGGGGCTGGCAATAGCGCCCAAGTCGTCCATGGTACGTGGTCGGTGCTCGTCCCGACCATGAGCAGCCGAGATGGCGATTTTGAAACTATGGGAGTCCTGATGCATAGACGCTCGTGCTTCAGGGATAGTGCTATCCGACATGGCTCGTCGGCGACGTCTGGGTCGACTCGAAGTTTTTTCGTCCGGGTTGGGTTGCTTATCATGATGCTGAGGAAGGGGTGTCGCACTGGTGGTGGGAGTCCAGGGTGGTGTTTGGGCCCCAGCTCCGTCCTTGTTCTTTAAATTGGTGGTGGTAGTGACAATGTATTTTGGTTTGTTGCTCTGAGTCCAGCTGTCCATCACGGCGGTACTCGGTGGCGTTATAGGGAAAGTGAACTTTGGCTGAGGGCACCGCTGGTGAGCAGGTCGAACACTAGGCCTATTTACCAGCGAGTCAGCGGCTTCGTCACGAAGATATCAGGACGGGCATGAGTAACGGGGTGATATCAAATCAGCCCGTCGTGGTTTTCGTCATGGCAGTTGTCGTCATCGGCGTCTCTGCCGAAGATCATGCTGCACCGCCTCGGCCACAGGGTCAATTTTAGCCGTACCTCAGATAAATCCGGCCATTGTTCCCCACGTTTGACACAGAAAATTGACGTCCTTCGCGACCGACTGAAGCGCCATCTGGTGCAATGTCGCCAGTGCCAGTATCGGTTTCTGACCTGAGCGTCATGTCGCGCTTGCCCTGGCGGTATCGACTTTCGGAGGGTGGTAGGAGTGGTTTGGAGGCAGTCGAGGCCTCCCGCGTCAGAGTTCTCGAGATCCATCTCGTCGTCGTCGGTTTGGCTGCGGTGGCGGTTGTGTTCGTTGTTGTAAGAGGTCTAGAGGTAAGAGGGGACGCCCTTCGTGGTTCCTCACCCCTTGCGCCGGCGCATTGCGGTGATCGTTGCGTCCGCGCTCGGCGAGGACCCCTTAGACCGGCTGAGGCCGCCGGAGTTGGTAACAAAGGCCGCGACACAGGCAGAAGATCAACCGAATCCATCGCCATACGTCGGGTGCGCAAGACCAACAGTCTATCATGTAGGGACCGTCGTCACTGTGTGACAGAGTGGTGTTTGCGTCAGTCAGCTCTATGCTCTACGTTTAGAGGGGGATAAATTCATCGAGCCAGTCGATCGACGTGCATACGTTTGTTCGAGGCGCCATACGATAAGCGTCCGCTGCCGTAGCTTAGCACATTCGCATTGTGCCTCGGGCAAGACTGCGAGAGGGGGCGATCCGAACAGAGGGACAAGCGCCTTGGCGCATCTATTTGCACAACGATGGTGAGACTATCTGCACGACGCCAGGAAAGACCGGACGGCTGAGATAGCGAATGAGGATGATGAGGATGGGATGGGAGGTCGAGCAGGAGAGACAGTGCAGCGCACTTGGACGGGCTCATCAACACCAGCAGTCCGTCCTGTCGATCGAGGAGCTTCGCGAGAAGCTGCCTGGGCCAACAACAAGCTCGACGGGGAAAGTGGGTGGGCATCATCAAACAGGTAGAAGGGAGACTTGGATGATGGGTCAATGGGTGTGGGGCGGACTCCCGTCGATTGGTGCAGCGGCTTGGCGCCATCCACTGGTGTCGCCAGGAACGGCCACCAGCGGGGAGCAACATGTTACAACATGCACTTGTGTCAGTCCGGACTCCGAAGTCGTCTGACTCGCATGTGTCTTTCCATCTTCATCTTGCATTGTCTAGAAGACCACAGCGTGCATGGCCTGGTGCCTTCGACGCTTACTGACGAAGAAAGCCTCGGCTTGCCCGACGCCGAAGGGCGGCAACGAACGCCCTTTCGGTTTGCCGCGATTACGATACGCCGACGCCCAGAGGCCCAATGGCCCAATGGCCCAAAGGCGGCTGGCAGCGCGTTCGTGTGTGTCACGACTCACGGTTCGTTTATTATCTGACAGCAAGCCAAAAACGGCAAACACCCTCGTTATTGCCCGGTTGAACGCAATGTCATGATTTGCCAGACTGAGTTGTGGTTTTGTGATGAAGGAGGATATGTACATATGTACATATGTATGTACATAGGTACTTCCCTATTCCCTTCCCTCATTACCGAGAGCGGAGCACAACGAAGGCGGATCCTTTGCCCCCTGTACGGAGTACGTACCTACCTATGTACACAGTACATAGGCACATCAGGTACTCCGTACGTAGGTATGTATCACTCCGTACGTAGGTGCTACATAACAATACGTCCAGAGTAAGAGTCACAGCCCCGGCCAGAGCTGAGGCCAGAGCAGGCCAACGAAGGGTGGCTGAAGACATCAATTTTGAAATTTCGAGCGTCAAATTTGCTTCGTCATGCTCACGCCTTAGCGCCCGCCTTTGCAAGAGCTGCAGCCTCTTCACCCAACCCGACTATCAACTCGCAAATGAGCCGACCAACCAATGCAATCTTCGGATCTGTTGGGCGACCAGGACGAGCGTCAAAACGAGAGGCCTCGCACTTGTTGTTGCAATGTTGCATTGCATCGCACAATTCGCACAATCATGCGGAGTATGTGGCAGAAGTCCAGCCTCAGGCCTGTGTACCCCTGTTGACCGACCATGATAAGCTTAAAGCAAACATGCCTCGTCGGCAATGGTACGCCGTACCAACAAACACGTTACTCCGTACACCACCCAAAGCTTCCCACTTCTCCCTCGCACCCGCCTGTGGCCTCCTCCAAACACCAATTCAATCCATTGATCACTGGTCAGGACTCTACGAGCTGCCTTCGCCGTCTCACCAAGGCTGCCCATGTCCTTGTCAAAAAAAGTTCCCTCGTCATGATGGAGAGGTTGGTCCAAGGCCCTGCATAAAAAGCCTCCACCCGGAACCCGCCCCGTACGACCCCACTGTCACACCAGTCCCGGCGACACGGCAACACCCTGTCCACAAGTTCGCCTCTGTTCACCTTCCTCCCCCTTCTCCTGAGTATGGAAATACCTACGCCTCAAGGATTTTTCCAACTGCCTCAACGCTTAACCCGATTTGGACGTGGGTATTCATCAACGAAATCATTTGTAACTGCACTTCAAAGGTACTTCCTCTCCCTCTTGACCATCGCACGCAATAGCTTCACTTATACACCTACCCCTGGCTTCTTGAGGCAAAACATCACGACTTTAGCCGTGTGAACGGAGCTCGGTATACCTAGTGCGTAAAGATCCTTTTACATATCACTGTTTATATTTTGGAAATGTGTTGACAAATTTTTATCATGACCAACGGCGCATGGTACGCTGCCTCTCTTTGAGCTGAGGTCTCCTGGGAGAACGATGAGAAAGACCCTGATTACCTTACTAAATTTCGGGACATGACGGGCGCGTTTTTGTGCATTCTTATACACATTTGACTTCGATTGTCTTCGACACTAGAATAAGTCAATTCCCTTGATTGGGGCACATGTTTTCGTTCTTATATAAGTTCAGTGTGTGATTTCGACTTCCCGGATGCCAAGTCCAGATCTAGGTCTGTCCAGCGCCGCCCTCAACAGAGCATTCACCTGTGCATGAAAACGCGACAAAATCACGTAAAGGGCATGAAGTGGCATCAAAGAGCCAATCCGAGCCTTTTTTTTTTGGAAATGTTAGTCTGTTAAAATAAGCGTTGGATGGCCTTGCAATGCATGACCGTCTGACGCTAGGTTTCTTAAGGTGCCTGTATCCGTAGAAGCATCCGTAGAAGTATGAGGCGTGCATTTCTCTTCCAGGTCTCTCTGATCGCAATGAAAAATTGTCTTGTGAAGTTCTGTTTGAAGACGTCGCATATTATGTTTTGACGGGCACCCTCGCCCACGAGGTGAGATGCCCAATCTTGATGAGCGAAGCGTTTTCTGATTCCGCATACGAGGGCCCTGAAGCGGCTGATTAGCCTGCTGAAGCCTGAAATGGCTGAACGCACGCGGTTCCTCGTGCGAGGCGTCGTGCATTGCGTCTTGAACGATATGGGTAGTAGATAGAGTTAATATTATGTGAGAACTTGGCTACGATTGGCATTGAGAATCCCAGAGAAGTATCTATGCGCACAAGATTGTATGTATGGTGGGACCGAAAGGAGAACTGCAACGTACTCCAATGTATCGAGAGAAGTTCCTCGACATGCAGGTTTGTATTGGTTGAGTCGTGGCGTCCAAATCGGGTTACCTAAGCGTTGAGGCAGTTGGCAAAATCCTTGAGGCGTATTTCTATTGTCACTTGTGGCTTGCCTCTCTGATTTCTTTTGGGGTCCTCGTCCCACTGAGTCCTGAGTCCTGAGTCCTGACACGACATCCTTCGTTTTTACCGAACGTCGATGTGGCACTAACGCACAACGCCGGCTGTGCCTTCAATGTCCATCGTACGAACCGACAGGGTGGGTCTGTGTCACGTGCGGATGCCTATAGAGGCCCATCACATGTACCTACCTAGGTACCTAGAGGCTAGCGTAGCCTAGCATTTTCCATCATGCACTAGGTACATCCACCCATCTCCTCACAGTCTGCCTGCAATTTTAATCCACGGCGCGCCAAGAAGCGCGCGTCGATGTGTTGTTTTTATTGTTCTGTGAGATCGGTCTCCTTGGTCAATGAGGTTATGATCGTTATGGAGCCCGTTAAGTATGTATTGTAACCTGTAGCCTGTAGGTACTCCGTAGATATCATAGCATGAAGGTTGCTTGGCTGCGAAAGTACAGATTGTAGATGGAGATTTCCGTTCTTTTGGAGTCCACACACGTTGTCGAAACTTGAAGTTCTTGAAGACGTGGGTCTCTCGTAAATTGCAATGCGCAGCTGTTTACGATTTTTTTCATGTTTGCGATCTCATAGAGTTTGTAGACCCTGATAGAAAAATTCTGCGGATAGCCGTAGTGAGTGGGTAGGAAATGTCAACGTCGTGGATAGTGATGTGTACGTTGGCTGCTAGGAACATGATGCTTGACGAAGACTTTTTCTCCCTGTCCAATACCGTTGCAGCTAGGCATCAAGCTCGATCATACATGAATGTGAACCGGATGTTCATCTATTGCAAATCTTTTAACCAGCCGTTTGCTGACTCTACATCTTTCTGTATATACGTGTACGCGTCTATATGCCTCTTACACACGACCACACGGTCATTTTATAAGTCTTCTACAGAGCAAGTCTCAAGGAAAACTTGCCGTGCCCCGACTGTGAATGCTTATTCTAGCCCCATGCCGTACTGGCGCAGTTTCTTCAAGTCGTTCATCAAAAAATCCATAAACGGCCCTAGGTAATTTGACTCGGAACGTGCCTTGGCAAGGGAGATCAGGTAGGCGATCCTCTTGATGCCGATGCGAATGCTATCGGATCCCATGCGCTGCTGTACCTCTGCAATCACCTGATCGATCTCATCTGGGCCAAAGGACCCGGATCCTTTCAGAATGGCGCCCAATTCGTCCACGTTCATGATGCCGGGAACGGCGACTTGTTCGTCAAAGGCGTGGTCGAATTTAAGCATCTTCAGGACGGGGAGCTCGGAGGTGGTGGCGAAGACTAGAAGGCGGTGGTTCTAAAGTCATTGACGTTAGTACGGATAACACCTCCGACTTGGAATGCCGAAGCCGTGGACATGTGAGGAGCACAAGGGGGCAGAGATTGAGAGGAGACACTTACCTTGGGGGGCTCGGAAGCTGTCAATGTCCTTAGTGAGCGGAGAATAACTCTGGAGAAGCTACTACCCATTTCGTTCCAATCGATCAAACTCTCGACTTCGTCGAGCACCACGATGGACGCAGGCGACTTGTACGCATCGACAAAGATCTTGTGCACATAGTCCGCTCTGGCGAACTCATCTCTGTAGTGAAGGAGATCGGCGGGAGTGATCATCTTGACGAGCGGGAAGTCGGACCGCAGGGCAAGATGAGCAGCCAGGGCCGTCTTTCCTGCACCTGGAGGCCCGTGGAAGAGAATCGAGCCGCGGCAGAGATTTGAGTCTCGGACTCCACGAACGGTGCTCATCATGTTCTCGATAGACTCGTCAAGCTGCTGGCTGTACGAGATGATGCCCAGCTTGATGGACCGTTCGATTTCTTCCTCGGGAACACCAAAGTGAGGTCGTATTTGCGTCAATGCCTGCCTGAAGTCGTTGGCGTTGACCGTCATCCCGGTGAGATCTTGCTTGGGGACTGCCATCTTGCCAACTTCAGTATAGCGTTCGAAGCTGAATGCAGCGGCAGATCTGACGACACCACTGATCTCAGCACCTGAATAGTTCTTGGTCAATGATGCAAGCTCCTCTAGGTCCACGTCTGGGTCGAGAAGATTGTTGTCTCTCATCTTGGTCGTGTGAATCTTGAAGATCTCGAGACGGCCCGACTCATCTGGTAGCGAAACTTCGACATGGGTTTCAAGACGACCTGGTCGCATGAGAGCCTCGTCAATCATGTCCTTTCGATTGGTCATTCCGATCAGCAGAATATTGTTGAGCTGGTCAACTCCGTCAAGCTTGGAGAGAAGTTGATTGACCACGCTGTCACCGACACCAGTGCCGCCACCGGCGCCCGATCCTCTTTGCTTGCAAATCGCGTCGAGTTCATCAAAGATGATGATGTGGAGGCTGCTTTCATCGCCCTTTTCCTTGTATTCCTTCTCGGCGTCTGCAAATAATTTTCGTATGTTCTCCTCAGACTGACCAACATACTTGTTCAATACCTCAGGACCGTTGATAACTTTAGGTGGTCGAGCATTGAGCATTTTGCCAATCTGACGCGCAATCAGCGTCTTTCCTGTACCAGGGGGGCCATACAGCAGCAATCCCTTGACGTGCTGGATTCCCATGTTGGCGACCAGACCTGGAGGGAATACTCGCGATGCAAATGCTCCACGGAAAATGGTAGAGAACTCCTTGGACAAACCACCAATCCCCATGTCCTCAAATTTGAAGCCAGGAGTGAAGATGGGATTGGAGTTGGGATTGCTTAGAGACGGCTTGAGCCTGAACTTGCCGTGGCCATCTCGGCTGGCATCGCGATGGAATATTACTCGAGTCTGCTCGATGAGGATACCTCTGGAATGGCTTTCGCGGCTGGTCTGCCTGGCCGTGTCTTCGGAGGACGCCAAAAGGTCGAACAAATCGACTGTCCTGACAGTTATGTACAAAGGAATGCTGCGGAGTTCCATGATCATTCTCTGCCCCGGGGCCAGAATTTGGTTTTGGTACCTCTTTTTGAACTCGCTGGAAAGGTCTTCTTCATCGTATGGAATATCTGTCGTTTTCTTCTCAGGCAAAGCGAAGCCAATCTCCACATCAATCGACCCCAGGTGTACATTCTTGCCCGAGGAAAACGGGTCATAGACCTCTCCCGTGAACACATCGGTGAAGCCAATCTGGCACCAGGTGCGCTGTGGATCGGTCAAGCTGATGTAGCCGGCGGGATATTGATGGAACGACTGGACTACAACCACAAACTCTCTTTCTGGCTGTGCGCATCGCAACAAAAGATAGAATGGAGCGGACCCATCGTTGGGGCGCTTTGGATCTTGAGCATCTCGAGGGAAGTCTTGTTGTGATACCGCACAGCTACGAGTTGAAGACTAGTTTAGTGAAGAGGATCAGAAGGAAGCTTAGCAAACATAGGTACATACATGTTCTCGAAGACCAGCCTCGTTCGAAGTCCTTCGTCTGCAATCTTTTGAACCCTCAAGGACACCCTCTCGCCCGCACCTGGGCCGGAAGCCAAGCCCCCTTGGTGTCTGAGAGGTCCGGGCGAGCGAGGGCCAGCGCCTTGGTCGGGACGGGAAAAGAGATGTCCCCGAGGATCTGGATTGCCGCCATACGGACCTCCCGGCGGCGGCGGTCGACCTTGACCAGGAGGCATTCGATAATTGTTCCCGGGCATCCCACCACCCATAGGCATCCTGCCAGCACCACCAGGGGGGGGTGCTCTAGACATGCTTCAAGTCGAAAGGCGGGATTTGGGGTTTCAATTCAACAAATATGTGTCGTTTTCAAGTGTTCAAGTGTCGTAATGGGCCTTTGCAATCATGTCGTGATTAATTGCCAACACGAAGCGCAGAGCAGACGTACTCTAAGTTGAACGTATGTAGTCGAGTGGCAGAATGTCACAGTGCTGAGGAAGCTTGGAGCTGACGTGGCGCAGTAGGAGATCCAACTTCGACCCTAGCCACATCCGTGCGTCATCAGGTCTTTCTTTATGAGAGCGGCACTTGGGAAATGCACATGTCGCTAATTGGCCACTATATTGGAACTTGGAAGGGCTACTGAGATTAGTTATACGGTATTGTTCCTTGTCTGATCAAAAGGTCTAGAAATACCATCAGCGAGTCTTCCCTGATGATTCCTTCCAGTTTGTCGCCTCCCACAGGCTGTTGTGGTGACATCTAATGTCACAATGATGCCAACAAGTACCGAAACAGTAGCAATTGTGTCAGTTTTCACATAAGTAGCGAGGTAGGTACCCACTTGCTGTAGGTAGAGGTACCTACCCCTCATACCTGCTTAATACCTGCTACGATACCGAGGGACTGCAAAGGTGTATCATACAAGAAGACGGTATTCAGTCTGCTTCGGTGAAGCTGGAGATACGCTTCTACAGACGGACAGATAGCCATGCCTCTGTAAGAATCCCGTCGCAACATTCATTAACCGAGTCTGAGTGTGCTAAACGAGCAAATACAAAGGCACCTGCTGGGTAAAAAGTCGTGGAACGTCTACAATGCCGACAATGTCGCCCGAGTCCGCCGCGACGAGGCGGCAGCCAAGGCCGCAGAAGAAGCCGAGGAGCAGCGCATGCAAGAAATTGATGCAGAACGACGATTAGCCATCTTGCGAGGCGAAAAGCTCCTGCCACTGTTGACAGAAGAGAACAACGAGACAGCCGTCGGCACAGAGAGATCCAGCGCAGGATCAGGTCGACCGAGACGGAAACGCAAGCGGGAGGGCGAGGATGATACCGACTTTGAACTCCGTTTGGCGCGAGAGCGCGCCGAGCCTGCAATCAGCGCGATCGAGCAGGTATCGCACAAAGTCAGCAGCAGTTTGGCGCCAATCGTAGACCGCCGGGGACATTTTGACTTGTTCGGTGACGAAAAGAGCAGGGCGCACGCGGAAAAGAATGAAGAAGCCGAGAGAGAGGCGAAGAAGAAGAAACAAGACTTTGAGGACCAGTTTACCATGCGATTAGCCAATGCAGCGGGGAAAGACGGCCTTGCCAAGAAGCCTTGGTACTCCCAAGGTGATGCAGACGGGCTGGTCCAGACACTGAAAGACGTTTGGGGCAATGATGACCCGAGAAGAAAGAAGCGGGATACCGATCGAATTGCTGCGAGTGATCCCCTGGCGATGATGAAGAAGGGGGCCTCTCGCGTGCGGGAGCTCAAACATGAGAGGCGCAAGATCCAGGAGGAGCGAGATGAGGATCTCCGTCAAATGACCAGGGGGGATAGACGACAGGATAGGCATGGGAGGATACATGGCGAACCGTCAAGGCATCGCAGCACATCACCTGATTCATCTCGACGGCGCCGACGGTCCAGAGATGATAGAGACGATGGTCATGATAGACATCGTGATCGTGACCGGGACCGGGACCGTGACCGTGAGAGGAAATCAAGTCATCGTCAACATCGACACCACTCGGATGGTCGCGGTTCACGTCCCCGAGAGCAAAGGCATGGTCGCAATGGCGGGAACTCATAACAACTTACGGATCAAGATTACGCATTAAGAGATACCCCCATAGAATGCATGAGAACGGTTATAGTTATTGTACACATAAAACGAACAACAGGACTTGATATCCCCCCACCACGCTGCTTCAGCACTGTTTTGCCCACGGAAGCGACAGCTCAACCGGCTTCATATCTCTGGCCGTCATCTCTCCAAGTTGCTTTGCCTCCGATTTCCTCAACGCCTCCTCAACCTGCCTGTAAGTTTCGTCGCGCAAGCCTTCCGCACAATCGCTATAGACATCCAAGCCCTCCTTTGTGAATACCGTGGGCGCAAACCATGTCACTGCCCATCTCTCCGTCTTGCCCTCGGGCGTCGTGCTCTCCCCCCAGCCGAGAATCTCCCAGTGACTGGACACGAAGCACAGCCATCCCTTGCCTCGCCAGTTCCAGCCACCCCCGGGGGCTAGCGTGTCGATGCCTGCAACGGTCTTCAACACGCCGTGTCGGTCGGTGGGCTCGTATTCTACGAGGTCGTCTAGGCGGGGCTTGGAGTCATCTTTGGACGGCAGGGGCTTGTAGGTGATGCGGACGTTGCGCGCGGATCGCCACATGCTGAGCGTGGAGTGGGTGACTGTCCAGGTGCGAGAGAGCCATTCTATGGAGGGAGGAGGGCCAGCACTGTTTTTCTCTTGTGAACTTGACGAGATGTACTTGGAGGGCAGTGCTAGAACAATGGGCGTCTGCGTCGACATGTTGGCTTTGCGGCCTCCCGCGATGGTAATAATGGTGTTCACTGTTGACAGTTCAAGTGATGACGTCAAGATGCCTCTACCGGAGAAGGGGACTAGCGGCCAAATAGGTATACTCGGGTCGTGGGGTTGTTTAAACCATTCTTCTTTCATTTTCTTCTCTCTTTACCTAGGAGGTAGTTTTCTGCGTCTCGCTTCTTCTCCCTTTTCCCCCTTCTGCTAAAGTGACATGTGATAGTTCGTGCCACGGACATGTGGAAGTAGCTTCACTAGATCCGGGAAGCATGAGTTGGTCCACGACACCAAAGCAGGGAGAGACATTTTGTATGTCCTGAACCACCGGGATCTCAGCATCCGAAATGAATGACACTTGTTCTACTCTATACCGAGTAGATGCGGGAATATTTGCATCACCCTTTTTGCCGGCCGCTTCACGTCGTGATGACCACTTCGGGAGGGCTTGACACAAGAAAGACGGGACTCTGTGCATGTGAGACTTCACTGTTTGTGACTGGACCACATGCACTGTAAAACAGCTCCCTTCCACGTATACCAGCACAGTGCGTCTATTGACATCTTCATCATCCCAACGGGCCACCGGACTTGGCATTTGTGATTTCAGAGCTGGCATGCCCCACCCCCACCTCGACCACAAATTCCCCAACGACAAGCAAGCAACAGCATTGATTGTCATCACGACGACGACAACAGCCACTCGACCACCTGTACCACCTGTACCACCTGTCTATCTAGCCAAATCTAAAGGAAGAACAAAAATAACCATTGAAGCTGTCCAACCGGACAACAGGCGGAATCAACATATCCCAACCCTCGTCGCCTTCCTGTGAAACACAGAAAAGCAGATGCATGAACCCCCAAGAGCCTCAAAAAAGAAAACCCACACACAGTCCAGGCATGGATCTAGACATGGACCCCGACACCGACGCCGATGCCGAAGCCGCTGCTATGGCCCAAGCAATGGGCTTCTCCTCCTTCGGCGCCCAAGACCGACCATCCAAGAAGAGAAGATACAATAGCGCCACAGACGCGCGGATCTCCATGACGGGATCGAATTCCACGCCCTTGGGGGTCCCGAGCGCGAAAACACCTACCCATAGGGAAGAGATTGATCTACAGGACGAGGACGAGGGCAATCACACCACGCCATTACAAAAAGCATGCCAAGGCTCCCTGCCGCCGGCCCCCGTAGGGTTACCGGCTCGGCCTGCCCCCGGGATAGAATTCGTGGGCGGCTCATCGTACCAGCCGGGAGGGCCACCGTCGCAGAGGCAGCACGAGAGGCGTCGGCACGAGGAGTACTACGACTGGTCTGTGAATGAGAATCCGTGGGAGCGTCTCGAGAAAGCGATGGGGTTGGAAACGGATGGAGATTGGGTCCCGAGGGCCTCCCGTACAGCAGCTGCGACTTGAGCAGGTGCTGCGGCCGGAAAAAGACGAGATTCTCGTGGTGCTTATTATTCAACGAAACTCTTTTTGGGGGCCAGGTCTTGAATGTGGCATCTGCCTCGTTCTCTCTACGACTGCACTGGTACTGAGGGAGCTCCCGCGGTGAGTTCAGCCTCGGCAGGAAGAGCACAAGTGTCCACACTCTGTACCATGAAAGGGAGCACTTTTTTTTGGTCGTGAAACCAGAAAAATAGGCATATGGTCACGTGTATACGTACATGATTAACCTATACCACCCCCTTTTCTAAAAAAATGAAACCCGGTGGTGTGATGAACAATCTGGAAGAAGTATGTACATGGTGCCTGCATCAGCTGTACCTACGTAGGGCCAAGAAGTTCACGGACAATTGCTCATGCTTGAAGGTCTTAGGTCACTGGACCCCATGACTGGGTGTAGCTGCAAACTATCCGCCTTCTGCCCTCCTGCTGTATATGGCGATACGGAACGCTCATGGTTTGGCGCCTAAATACATAGTGCCGCTCAGCCGGATGGAACAAGGTGCCTCTTGTAAAAGTAGGTTGTCAAATCCTCAACACGCCCAGGACCCTGGAAAACGTGATCCAGGCCCCCACTATATTACAACAATGTTAAGGCCTTCACATAATCATCAACGGAACTCTTTTCAATCTCGTCCCAGCTGTTCGCTTAATCATGATTCATGCGTCATGTCATGTTCATCGTGGAAACAGCCACTAGCCCCCCACTCCCCACTCGTTGGCGTCTTGCCATGGAAGAGGCCATGTTGAGAGAGTCGCCTCGGCACCGCCAGCCTTATGTTATAAGGCGCGATCCGGCAAATACATCCGGAAGCCATGCCCTCAAAAAGTTATTCTGCCAAATTTGGCAATAAGTACAGCTGCTGCGGCTATATTCAGGAAACCGACATATGAGGCTCAGGGATGCTTTCTACCCGGAAAGATGTGGCTCTGTGTAGTAGAAGAAAAGGCATGGCATATAGCCCAAAAATTAAAGAACGCCTTCGCTACTCCGGTCGCTTCGCAAAATTGATCAATGGAAGGGGTACAAGATGGTCGTGACTCGTGAGTGGCCACTAGCTCAAGAGACACAAGCTTAGTAGTCAGAGTCTGGAGATGGGTATCTCTCGCGAGCCTTGCGGTACTCATTGGGGTGCTTTCGAGAGGCCTTGGCTTGTAGCATTCTAGTACACGCCGTGGTGCAAAATGGTTAACTCATCACGGTTCCCTGAAAATAGGTGCAACTCCGAATAATCAAGCCATGACGTCTTCCAGACAGTTGGACAAGGCAATACTAGGAGGTGTAAGAGTGCAGACAAGGCGGGCGGATACTCACGAAACTTTCTTCTGCGTCCACTCCAAGTCGCCTCTCACTTCGCGCGCGTCACGCAGACCATCCCGAAACCTCTGTCTCGTCTTGGAAAGACGGGCTTGTGCCTGTTTTTGCAGTTCGAGCAGTTCTCGATGCTTTGCGTTTAGCAGCCCGGAACTATGAGAGCTTTTTCGTCAGCCTATACTTGTCTTCTTTTTGTCTGTTGTCTCTCTTCGCACTCTTCGCTGTTCACGGTGGTCTCCAGACCGCACGTATCAGCGAGAGTTGCAGCTACCTCGGCAAGCCTCGGTGCTCCTCATCTCTTGCGTTGAAGAAGGAGAGCAAAAACGATGAGACGAGATACCACCTGATTTAAAGGACGAGAAAGGACGGCTCACGTTTGGGCTTGGACCGCCACACTTCGGTCCAGAGGAATAGGATTGAAGGAATTGGAAAAGCGTTCTTGCATGTACTCCTGGAAGTCAATGCCACTTGCAGAGTTGGTGCTATCGTAGTCACGAGAGCTGCCCTCGTAGCTCGCCTGCGGGCCGGCGAACCCGGTAGTGCTGTAGGACGGCACGCAAGACGCTGAGCTGACCGAGTCTTCGCATTCGGGGGGAGATGTTGAAAAGTGGCTGGGGCTGTACGTAGGGAATTGGTCGTCTTTCCCAGGAATCGGCATTGGCATGCAGTAAGACATGGTCTGAAATTTCCCAGACATGATGACAGCTTTGGCTGTAAAGGAGATATCGAGAGCCGTAAATGCGTCGGGCTTGAAAACTTTCGGCGCGTTGGAGTGTGATGACGACTTATGTGAACGAAAAGAACAGAAGATACGAATGGGTACTGGCGAATTCGTAAGTGGTATATAGAACAGACAATGGCAATTTGCTGGCCTTGATCGAGTCCTTGGTCGAGAGACAAGGTACTTTAGCGACCGCTTGGGGGCGTATAAAGGCAGTACAAGGCAGTGCGACTCTCTGCACGCGAGCTGAATGCGGTGCAACTTGGACAAAGTGAGATTGGATGGCCTCGTGGCTTAGACTTGGAAGTGCTTGACAGGTCTTTGTGAGGAACAGAAAGAAAGAGAAGAAGAGAAAGAAAGAAAGTGAAGAAGAAGAAGAAGAAGAAGAAGAAGAAGAAGAAGAAGAAGAAGAAGAAGAAGAAGAAGAAGAAGAAGAAGAGGAAGAAAAAGTTGGAAACACACCCGAATACGATGACCCCTTTTATACCTTTTCCACTGGCAATTATGCTTCCAGCGAACCAAACTTGTCGGCTTTCATGTCATCATTTTGATTATTCTTATACCCCGCTTGAGAGTTCTATAACAGAGCAATGGGGAAGATACAGCATGGGAGCTACCTAAGGTACTCCGTATGTATACGACAAGACGAAGACGATCCGGGCGGCTTGCAAGTTGCATTGTGGTCACTGGTGGATCGACCGGACTATAACAGGGACTGATTGGGTGGAGCGAATCTGCCCTAAGCATAGGTACAAAACCGTACAATTAGGTACCTGAGGTACCTGGTACCTACCTATCCATGAACCGACCTCCTTCATCGTGTAAGCCGCAAGGAAGTAGACTCGACGAGGATATAAATTGGACGTCTCAGATGGGAAGCCACGCCCGAGCCACGGATCTTGGACTGCAGCCCGACGAGTGACGAGCAGACCATCCATCCGAAGACGAGAGGTGGGAATGACCCAACGGATTGGTCTGATGTGGCCTGGCCGTCCCAACTCCCAAGGACCGGCAGTAACAAAGCAGGTACCGCCGCACCTCGAAGCGCAGGCAGGTTCGTTTATTACCAAATGAAACTGATCGGACTCGTTGGCGAATCTGTCGCATCACACCACGCCTGAATCACGTCGAATAAGACAGGCTAGCATTGGGCACAAGCAGCATGGAATTCCGATGCGTAATTACCGCCGACGCCTCGCGCCCTTGGCTTGGTCCTGCAGCTCGACTGGTCGTCGTCAAGTGCGCTGTGATTCCATGTCAGTCAGTCGTGCGGCACACGTCGAGGGCAAACGCTGCAGGGGGGATGGACTAGATCTTCAGGCAGAGACGCATTCATGATACACACATCTACGTACTGTTGCGCAGACCCGACGCGGGCGAATGCACCCTGGCTGCGGGTTCTGGATGATGCGTTGTCAAGATGTCGACCATATAACGCTCCGAAGGCCAGCACCGGGGCGGCGTCCGTGTGCTACGTGAAATATCTAAAGCATTCAGACTCCAGAGTATCTGAAATGCAGACACATCAAGACTGGTTGGTTGGTTGACTGGTCTGCCCAACGTCCACGGAACGGCTCCCTCCCCGGTGGAAACTCATGGCGAGATCTTGACTAAGTATCCTAATTATCCGCAATAACACAGCGATTTGATGGATGCAGGCCAACTACACTTGTACTTCCATACCCTTTCGCTCCTCCCTGCCATGCACTCCAGACTTCGCTAAATCGACATGTTGCCGGAGACAAAGTCCTATTTTGGGCTCCAACGTCGACATGCATTGCCGCTCATCATTTGTCCTCACTTTGTAGCACTTCCGACTTGCTCTGGAAGCCGATATCGAGCCAATCTTGTCCACTTCTCACGTGGTTGATTGAACAGACCAGGCATCCAGATCAAACATGTGGGCAAAGATCCCATCATGGAGGGGGCGTGTAAGTGACATGGTACGGCAAGGCGAACGCTCTCGCTGCCCAACCCCCCTTACTGTGCATAGAGCAGCCGGATTTGCGTCAGCTCCCGCGACAGATGTCACATGAGAGCGGCCACGGCCAATGGATAGTCTCCATCAATCCAATCTCACATGTTTCTCATCAAGTCTGGTACTGTCAAGACTCAAGTGTGGTGGCAAGATGTGAATGATATGAGGCCGGCTGAGACACAAGCGACCACGGCACCCCGGAGAGCCTCCGAACGCAAGAAGCATGTCAGTTGCCCGAATGATTCAAGATGATTGATGTCCCGTCACGCATCCGTTGAGAGATGCAGGTGAATATCAGTCCATCACTTCAGAAAGAGTCCTTCTGAGACTGGGCTAAACGAAAGAAGAAGAAAAAAGACGCGTGCTCTCCATCCATCCAGCCTTGGCTCGGCACCTCTTTGAACATTGAGGAGATGTCCAAAAGAAACACTTTCTCTATAGAGACCGTGAGACCCGACGACACTAGCAAGCGCGTGCGGCACATCCATCGGCATCAACATTTTGGGTCAATACCCCGCAAGACAACACAGCAACAGGGTTCATCGAGCTCCGAGTACGTATGTACCATCTCACTACACTACACTACAACGCGCACACCATCTTGTTCGTTTCGCGCACAACTACGACGTGGCGGGGCGAGGAAGCGAGGGAAAAGAGCTCATTGACTCAGCCCTAGCGACGATCCCGGTAGAATGGCAGGTGCCGATGATTTCTATACCTCTTGGATTTGGACATGATTTTGTAACGCCGGCTTATATCGCTCCATCGCTCCATTGATCCATCCTTGCGCCGATCATACGTGTGATTGACTCCTCCAGCCTCCAACCGAATGGCATAGACGAGTACTGAATATGTTGCAGTGGCCATCAGCTTCCCTCTACGTACTTGAGTACGTTCCTGGCTGCCAGACGACGGTGGCCAGATTTGAGCTGGGTACAGGGCTAAGGAGGTGACGAAAAATCTATCGAGATGTCCACAACGCGAGGTGTACACATATGCGCACACGGAAGACCTGTGTGTTGTGTTGTGCTCGGCGCAGAGATATTTTTAATCGACACGGAAGCCTGCATGCATGCATACATGCAGTCAGCCCGTGGGATACGCACGCGGAGGTGATGATGGGAACACAATCCACTCCAGCGTGAGCCGCATGAAGTAAGAAACGAGAAACTACATGCAACTACGCCGAGAGTACGGGAGATCGAGCCATTACGAAGGGAATAGGTTCATCTAGTGCCTCTCCTTGACGAGACTGGTCCGATAGCCAACCCTCCTTGCTTGTGACTGTTTTTGCCTGATGAATACTGTCAAAACTCGCAGGCCAGCAAAGTCGGCAAGTGGTGCTACACACAAAGAAAAGAAAGAGGCCCACAACGTGGGCATTGCACGAGGTGCTTGATTTGACTGAGTAGGTATTATTCATATGTATCTATTGCAAGACCTCCGTCTTTTCACGGTCAAGCTCTGCCGAAACGCCACCTTGACTAACTTCTGATATCTCTTCTGTCCATGAAAACGCCTGCCGCACACATGTATACCCAAATCGTGGCCGCGTAATGAAATTGTGGCAAAGTGAAAAAAAAAAAAAGAGAGAGAAAAAAACAATGAATGGCGATTAGTTGAAGGGGGAATGGCCCCAATGCCCACTTGATCGGAGTGCGTGCTTGCTCGCTTAGGAAAACTCGATCATCCAAAGACCTTGAGAAAGCCCCATATCCCGATGCCGCTGAGAACAGGAATGGTCAGATTATCATCCCATCCGAAAAGATCGACAGCTTCACTCGCCGAGGCCGCGAATCCGTTCCATAGACTCAAAACGGCCACAGCCAATGTCCCCGATACAGTAGCTGCGCTCTCCGAGACGCCCAGAGCAAGTCTCGCAGTCGACGGCAACGACAAAGTACCCCTGAACATGAAGTCCTCATCCCCAGGCATAGGCCCAAAGGTAGGCACAAGCCAGCCATACCAGAAGAACGACGAGGCGACACCAACCAGAAACGCAGCCGACGACCCAGCCAAAGACTTGCCGCGGCCAAGACGCGGTGTGTACCTGCCCCAGAGCCGCCCAAACGTACTCGCCGCAGTATCGCACCAGCTCAGCAGAAGAACACTCACGGCAGCGACATCCTTGGGGAGGAAATACAAGACAGTCCACGTACCCAGCAGGTACCAGATGACGCCATTGTAGCCAGTATACTCGCTCTCGCGCATCAGCGCGCCCAGACAGCGCACGTAGAAGACGTTTACGGAACTATATCGGTGCCGTAGGAGATCCGTGAGTGCAATAGGAATCAGACCCGCCATGAGATACGGCGCGACTGCATCTGTGCGTGCGCCTGTCATGTATAACCATACCACAAAGGCACCAATCGAAACATGGAGGACTTTGCGGGGAACTTCGTGTTTGTGTACAAACGTTCGCCAATGTCGATGGATGGGGATGAGACCCATGGGACTGCGGCTGCGGCTGAAGTCACGCCATGACCAGCCTGAGGGTTGCGGAGGCGCAAGATGGCCATTCTCTGGGAAGGCTTTGTCGTGGGCGCTTGTTTTCATCGTCTCCGTGGTTGCTTTTTTGGAGGTGGATGGGTGTGTCGATGGCTTCGTGTTGTTGTTGGTGCTGTCTGTCTTGCGCGCAGACCGTCGTGGAGGGTCGATGGGCGATCTGCTTCTTGTTCGAGATTTTCGCGCCGCTCCAGGAGGATCATCGCCAGAGAGTGAACCGTCATCTTCTTCCTCTTTCTCTTTCTCTTCCTCTTCTGCGTTTCCTAGAGACTGCTGCGAGAGCGTCGTGCCTCTCCGTGCGGCGGAACGTGTCCTCGACGCCGCGTGTTCGACATGATGCCGCTGCTCCGAAGGCGCCGGACTCGATGACGTAACACGGGGGGTCTGGGGAATGGCGGCTGCCCTGCGACGCAGAGCCATGGCGAATGAAACAGGCGGTAGAGTAGAGCACCGGATTACACCAACGACAAGCCGATGAAGGCACGCAAACGTAGACGGCCAGAGAGTCTGGCGATGCTCCGGCGCAAAGGGCCAAGGTGACGAGGGGTCAAGATGTGAGTCGCAGTCGGAGTCGAAGTGTTCGTCTCGGCGCGAGCGGCGCATGGAAGAGGAGGGGTGTCCGTCAGCGCTAGAGTCAAGGTCATGAAAGGGACTATACAGGGTCGAGTGTCTCTGTGGTGAAAAGCCGACCGGCCCTATCGGATCCAGGGTGAAGACGTTTGGATATGCAGTAGAGGTGATGCCCCCCACTGCATGACGCGATAAACACGGAGGACTTGGTTTTCGGTGTACGGCGGCACGGCGCGCACATGTGGGATGCTGTAGAGGGGTCGGGAGAGAGAGAGACAGAGGTGATGTATGTTGGTCAAGAACGGCCGGCTGTGCAATGACGTAGTGAGGCTGAACTGAGGGGCATAACGGATTGTATAAGTTTTCTTTCCAACCCGAGAAAGCGATTTCGGCATTTTGCTCTTGAACGACCGAACAGATGGGAATTCTGCCGGATCGTGGTTGGGCGGTGGAGGACGGCCAACGTCGCTTGGTCGCAATTGTTGCGCCTCACGTGCTGATAAGATTAGATCTGGCGATAGCGTCAACTTTTTGTCGTGTAGCAACTTGCAAGACCCTTTCGTCTGTCCCATCACATTCGGCGACTTGTACGGATCGTCACTTGTTCGGCTCTGCAATTCTGGCAAGTCATGGCGCCTGAAAAGGTTGCCCCCAAGAGGAGCCCCAGAGCCTGGGATGCTCTTCGACCTGCCCTTCCGCAATGGATCTTGGACGCCGTGCAAGCGCTTGGGTTTTCGCAAATGACGCCTGTGCAAGCTGCTACGATGCCGCATTTCATGGGCAACAAAGATGTGGTTGTCGAGGTGAGTCTGCTCATGTTTGAACAAGATACTCACGTTCCCAGCGATGGAATTCTAACAAAATGTTTCCATGCAAGGCTGTGACCGGTAGTGGCAAAACCATTGCTTTTCTACTGCCCATTGTGCAACGAATCTTGCGCCTCGACGAGCCCACGAAAAGACATGACGTCGCCGCAATCATCATATCCCCTACAAGGGAACTCGCCGCCCAAATACACACTGTCCTCATGTCGCTCCTCGAATTCCACCCGCCGTCGGCCGACATCATCTCCTACCTCAAGGATGACGAGAAGAGGCCGACGACGACCGCGCCGGTCATTGTGCCGCAGCTCCTCGTTGGGGGCACGACCACGATAGCTCAAGACCTTCAGTTCTTCACCCGTCACAGCCCGAATGTCTTGATATCCTCCCCCGGGCGGCTTGTCGAGCTGCTCTCATCGCCGCAAGTGCACTGCCCGCAGTCGTCATTCGAGATGCTGGTCCTGGACGAGGCAGACCGGCTGCTAGATCTGGGCTTCAAACAAGATCTTCAGGCCATCATTGCGCAATTACCGAAACAGAGACGCACCGGGCTGTTTAGCGCTAGCGTGAGCGAGGCCGTCTCTGAGATTATCCGTGTCGGGCTGCGGAATCCAGTCAAGATCGAGGTCCGGGTCAAGATGAAGGATGGGGGCATCGTAGAAGACCGCAAGACGCCGGCAAGTCTTCGAATGGCCTACATCGTGCAACCGGCCGCGCAGAAACTGCCAGCGCTGGCCCAGCTACTCGAACGGCTACCCATTACACCGCAACGGACGATTGTATTTTTATCGACATGTGCGGCAGTGGACTATTTGCAACACGTGCTGCCCGACCTCCTCCCCAAGGGCTTCTCCTTGGTCCCTCTCCATGGCAAGCTCCCGTCCAAGGTGCGGCAAAAGAACTTTGCACGGTTCCTGGGCTCCGTCTCGCCAACGGTGCTGGTCACGACGGATCTAGCAGCACGGGGGCTCGATATCCCACAAGTCGACCTGGTCGTACAAATAGACGCACCATCCGATCCCAAAGTCTTCATTCACCGCAGCGGCCGAGCCGGCCGAGCCGGCAGAAAAGGCCTCGCGGTCTTGATGCTTCACCCAGGACGCGAAGAGGACTACGTGCGATTTCTAGAAATCCGAAAAACGCCCATCACGCCTCTACAAAAGCCGCAGCTCAACATCTCAGAAGACGCCGCCGCGGCAGCCACCGAAAAGATGCGCGCGTTCGCCAAAACCGACCGAGCCATCTACGACAAGGCACAAAAGGCCTTTGTTAGCTGGGTGCGCAGCTACGCCGCCCACCAAGCAACCTCCATCTTCCGCATCGCGGACCTCGACTGGGCCGATCTAGCCCGCGCATGGGGCCTCCTCCGCATGCCCCGCATGCCCGAACTCAAGGGCTGGAAAGGCGACAAAACGCTCGGCGTCACAGACATGGACTGGGACATCTTTGCATACAAGGACAAGACACGCGAAAAGGCCCGCCTGGAGGCCCTGGAGGCGCTGCGTAACGGCGAGGTCGAAGAGAAGAGAAAGGCGGATAAGTCACGGAAGCGCAAGAACGAGGCGTGGAGTAATCGGCAGGGACAGGATGAGCAGCGCGTGGAGAGGCGCGAGAAGAGACATAAGAAGAAGGATGCGGAGCGGAATGCGGCCATGACGGAGGAGGAGAGGCTGGAGAAGGAGAAGCTGGATGAGTTGATTCGGCAGGTGAGGGAGCAGAATCTGGCCAAGGCGGCTGCAGCGAGGGTAAAGGGCAAGGATGATGAGTTTGACGGGTTTGAGGACTGAGGTGCACAATTTCCACCTCTGCCTTTTCCGTTTCGTTACCAGGAGGCACGATGCTGGGGGCATGAGGGCATATTTTCATCTGTACAGCGACCTAATCTAACCTAACCTTTGCGTATGGCGCAGCTTCTCGCCGGAAAGGGATAGGGACATGGATACATAAAAGCGTGGGATTTGTTTTTTCTCTTTTATACTTTGTTAGCATATTACTACTCGTCGTCTAGTGTTCGGGATACCAATCTGACTTTCATGTTTCACTGTTCCGGACGGGAAGATTCGTTGTGAGTCGTGACTCGTGACCGTTTGGGTCACGTGCCCTGCCTGTGCTTGGGTGTCGTAGCCACGGCAGCGTGTTATGTACGTCTCGGCCCCGTAGATAGACGAGCGACATAATCGAGGGGGAAGGCCAAGAAATCGCAAAGGAAAGGATCATTTTGAAGGTTGAGAATGGCAGGGACGGCACTTCTCGATGCTGCAAGGCGGTGATTTATTACCTACATACATCTTCATGCACCTCATCAACACGATTTCGTCCTCGTTTAAGCATCGCAGACAACACCGTCCGATTCAAGACAAAAAACCTCCTCATTCAAGCTCTCGCGCTTCCGTGCACGCTACTTACACATACCTTACACCACCTCCTGCCCGTCTGATCCCTTTTTATATCGGAAAATAAGAAACACAACACACAAAACTACCTAGCTTAGCTGTGTAGAACGATCCTAGAAGCCACATCTATCACATGCATAATGCCACACATGGTGCCGTTCTCTACTGCCTAGCTACGATCCTACAAGCCGGATCTTGGCTCGACTGCTGGACCCTACCATTTGCCGCACTCGATTTGTTTGTCCTCACCTAAGGAGGCAAGTCAGTACTTAATCAAGTTGAACTAGTCGCCCCAATATTGTACTACCCCTTTTTATCCCCAGTCTTCGCACATTGTTCCGTCTCGGAGCTCGTCTCAACAACAGCACTGTTGTTCTTTGAAAATACCTTGTACTCTCGTCCTTCCCTTACTGCCAATTGACAAAAGACTAAATGCATGCCAACTCAAGTTTCCGTCTCCAGTCTTTCTTTTTTCGGGGTTTTTTTCTTTCGTGTTTAGTTTTCTTTGCCGCGTCATGATTGGAATAGGACGAAGTACTGAGACACGCCACTCCTCGTACACCCTATGATACGTCTAGTTTTGGTATCATTGTGGGTCGAAATAATTTAAAAAAA